>ML791263.1:139017-159999 GCA_009831015.1 Picea engelmannii | reverse complement strand
AAATATGTAAATAAAACATATCACGAGAATCAATTCATATACATAGAAATGGTGCAAGCATAATAATTAATAGAAGTAATTTCAGCCATCTCTACACTGATTTTAAATTTTGTTTCCCAAGTATGAATGCAATTAGCTCAAGTCTCTAAAAGCAATGTATGTCATGATTGTGAAGTTGACTTACATATATCCTACAATATCTAAAATGGGCTTTCATGTGCATGTGAAACATCATGGTAACCAATACTAGGGGAGGAATGATTTGCTATTGATTCTCCTGAAGGGTGCTCTAGGGTTTCTGTTGATGACTCATATTTATTTAATGCAACATCCATAGACATGACATGACCAAGGTGATGATAACACAAACCTTTGAGAGCATAGAAATCATGACTCTCACTTTTAACTTAAGTCTTCCTTTATCTTTATCTTTGGGATTAAATGTCATCAAATATGAGAGCCTTCCTCAAATATTTTACCTTTGGAAGAGTGAACTATTTACCTAAGTGTTCTAGAATATTACCCAAAAACTTATACTTATTATCATCATCACAAATACATGTTAAAACATTCAAGATAAACTTAACTTTCTTACTATTCTCACCAACAAGTCACAACCTTATTAAGAAATGTTAGAGCATCTAAAATAATTGATAAACAAAAAAGGAAAGCACTGGGACGCAATTTTTGATACATGAAAAAAGAGATGTTTATATTTGACAAATGACATTACACTTTAGTGAACTTTCAAGGATATTTTATTAAGTTGGTTTTATTTTTATTTGTATTCATATAAAATATTATTTTTCAACAAGAGTGAAATCACGGACGCAAAATTTTTGATACATGAAAAAATAGATGTTTATATTTGACAAATGATATTACACTATTTTATTAAGTTGGTTTTATTTTTATTTTTATTCATATAAAAATTATTTTTCAACAATACTGAAAGCAAGGACGCAAAATTTTTGATACATGAAATAGATGTTTATTTTTGACAAATGACATTACATTACACTTTAGTAAACTTTCAAGAATATTTTATTAAGTTGATTTTATTTTTATTTTTATTCATATAAAATATTATTTTTCAACCAGACTAGTTGGACATTTGAAATATTATTGTTGTAGCAAAAGCATATTTATTCACCAATGTTTTCTACATAAATGATGATTCATGATACTTTGTACTTGTATACAACATAATTTTAATTATTGTTTTTTCTTTTTCTTTTTATCATGATGAGTCATTATACTTTGTACTTGTATACAACATATAATTTTAGTTTTTTTTTTTTAATCTTTTAGATGTAATTTTAATTATTATTTTTTCTTTTTCTTTTGATCATGATGAATCATTATACTTTGTAATTTTTTTTAGTCTTTTAGATATATTTTTATAATTAATAAAAGTAATGATTATAATTATTTATGTGATTGAAAAAAACATTTTAAAATTTGATATAAAATATATTGTTAAATCTAATAATAATAATAATAATATAAATAATATGAAATATTAAATTTGATTAAAAAATTAAATAATTTAATGATTAAAAATATGTGTTTTCTCTTAAAAGATTTTAAGTTTATATTTTTGTTGTTCAAAATTCATGTTTGAATGTAAAATTGGATTTAGTATGCTGAAAAATTCTCCTTATATAAATTAATTTTTGTTGTTCAAAATCTATTTTTTAATGCAGAAATGGATTCAGCATGCTGAAAAACTCCCAGGGCACTCACCGAAATTCACAAATCCAACAATTTCTCACCGAATTTCGGCCAAATATCCCCTGAAAAAATCATCATTTCCTAGAACCTTTAACCTACGGCTATAAATTTTAGTAGCTACAAGATAGAGGTCCTTTATGGAGTAAACAAGAAAACCCAATACACTAATTTGATAGATAACTTAACAGTGAATGAAAAAAAAATGAATTCATAATTAAAACACCAAACTATATATTGGAAAGTTTCTCTTAATGATTTTCGAGAACATAAACAAAAATCTAAAGAATCACAAGTAATGGCTTACCCTCTTAAGATCCGATAAACTAATTCTGTCTTAGTAGACGTTAATCATCATCATCATCATCATTTAATATTAATAATATAACAAAAAAATCACACCAATACAACAGAAATACAACAGAGTATATATATTCAAATAACTGGCGATCTTTTAGCCTCTGAAAACCGAAATGTATGAGAAAGAGAAGCAATTATGCTAATAATAATAATCAGCTGTACTATTCTGTAACGGAAAGCAGACATCTGCTGTGTATCTTATCTGGGAAACAGGGGGAATGAAAAGCAATAAAAAGTGCCACTAAATCTGGTCGCCAAAAGCTGCGCATGAACTCATTGCGTCACCGCTGCACAACTCTCGAGCTTCTTCCCAACTAAAATCGGTAACAATTTGAAATTCCCCCCAAAGTTGGCGTACATTCTGCGCAGTATAACTTACAACAACACCGAAAAAATGGTATAGCCCTGGCCTTCTTTTTTCTCTGAGTGCACGCCTGCCATCATTCGGCGCTTGTTCTTTTCGAGAGATGAAGAGTTTGCCATCATTCGGCGCGCGTTCTTTTTGAAGGATTGAGAAGATCTGTGTGGTTGCAGCGACGTCACACGCCGAGAAGGATAGGGTGAAGGCGTGCGGAATGTGTCATTTTTATGAGTACACAGTATTGGATCCCAAGTATGACAGGAGACATAAATTAATACGCGTGCAGTCTGTCGGGCCCTTTTGTCACGCCCATCTCCTTCCAAGATTGTCTTTTATTATAGAACTTAAGATTACCAAGGTTTCTACGTCTTAGCATCTACAGTACGGTCACTTGAGCCAATTACTTACTGACCTTCCTTTCTAGGGGTTAACTAAACATTTTTGGTTTTTTCAAAAAGAATATGGTGATGTAAATCTGGATAAAATAATTATTTTTTGTTATTCAAATTGTATTTATGAATCTCTCAATTTGCTAAAAACTTTAACTAGAACAATCAAAATTGTCCAAAGACTATGAAATAACCCTCAAATTATAGATATTGGACATGTTACCACACACATTGTGCATGGAAGTCCATGCAGCAGGATCCCATGGTCTTATAGCAACATAAGAGCAGCATGGATGAGCTTATTTTGGAGCACATGCATCAATTATCATAGGTCCTCTATCATCATTAAAGATTGGACAACTTTTTTCTAAGTGGCACTCCATAGATGGTTTCCTTAGTGGTGTACTTGGTTAGGAGGTTGTACCATATCACCCATCATCCCCACCTCCTTTGAGTATCTTGGTCATACTTTGAGTTTTAGTAGTTTTATCATGCATATTATATATATTGGAAAACATATTGCATGTATTTGCATATTCCCTAGTGAAAAAAACAAGTATTTTGGATCACTGATTGCTTTCCTAAGTTTTGATTAAGGCTTTGAGGGTTAATTATTTAAAAAAATGATTAATGTCACTCTACCTTGGGAACCTTAGTCACTTTTGCCAAAATTTCACTATGAGAGTGACTTGAAGTGTTGACCAAGGAAAAAAAGTGGTGTGCACCACTTTGTGGCTGAGATAGATGAGTGTAATATGAATTGATGTGACCTAATGGGATAAAGAAGGGGGGCACACCCCTCTTTCTCTCATTTCAGTTTTGTCATGAAATTTCATTGTAAACGCTATTGTTGTGGGTCTGTAACATCCTTATTTGTCATTCTTGGTTTAGTAATGTATAATGTAAATTTGATATATAGTCATGGGTCCGATGATGTAATATGTAAACATTGTATATCGAAAATAATAAAATAAATGTTTCTTCGACTACAGATAGACATATACAGAGTAATGGGGCTTAAGTTTCCACAAGAGAGGGGAGGGTCTAAGAGGGGAATTATTCATGGGTATTAACTTCAACTCAATTCTAAAAATAATTATTGTGTATAAACCTTCTAATTTCTTCTTGAGTGTATCAAAGCCCCAATCATTAAACACATGTAAGAGGGTGGATGTGAAAAGTCACTTCACATAGTTAATGAGAGCATGGGGGCTAAGTACAATCAACATTGGGAATTTGGAGAGTCGACATGAATGGGAGAAGAGGAAATTCGTATGGGAAAAGAGAGTAGTTTTTACAGTTAGGAAATCCGTATAGGAAAATGAACAGTTTTTACATGAAATTTTTTAGACAACAAGAGAGCATAGAGTGATGGAGCTTAAATACAACCATAGTGGGCATGTGTAGCAGTTGGTTGGAGTTGCAAATTCATGAAGAAGTAAGTTGTTAGGCTTGTAGAGTGAGATTTTGTGTGAGATAATTTTCCAGCAGCAAGTGTGCTTGTTGTTGTGAGCTCTTCTTGTTATAGCTAACATCCCTGGAATCCTCAGTAAGAGAAATTCCTAGCCAACCAATTTTGGAGCCCTGGAGGGAAGTGGGAAGGTCTGAGGGACCGTGTGCAGTGAAGGGGGATCCCATTCCTATAACATCTAGTTCTATTGATCACATTTAATACACTGACTTATTCTTTGAGGACACTTGCGAGCAAGTGATCCAGTTAAAACATGGTACATTATGATTATCGGTTTTGGTTTATGTGTTTATGCTATGTTTGAGTATTGAAAATGATATGTTATTGATGTATAGCATTGATGGGTTTTATGATGAGGTTTCCTGAGTGTCCAGGAAACATGACATGATAATTATGTTGATGGCATCAACATACTTCCTTGGACATCGGATTGAGTCAAGGAGTGGACTTTTACCTTGGTTTGAGTACTTGATTTTACGCATATATTATTGATGATGATTTCAGTATGGATTTCATGTATATGGATTATTAACATTATCTCTGTCAATGGATGCAGGCATAGTGATTCTTTCTAATCCTACTCACATATGAAGTAAAGGGGTTATACACAGATACCAGATTAATAAGGGAGAGGTGTGGCAACATCGTTGTCACAGTCCGCTAGCACTCCCGTTGTGACCTGAAATGAAGGCTAATGACTACCTTGTTTCGAGAGGTTCACGATGTCGTGAGGAAAGACTGAGACTGTTGCTCACGAGGATTCCTAAGGGGCACACAATAAGGTAGATTCTTTATTCCTCAGAAATTCCTTAGTCTCACACAAGGTCGACAAGTGGACTATTGACTCCAAGCATCAGACAACTTCCAAACTAGTCAATGGCGAGTGGCACCCTTGGAGCACAGAGGTGCATCTTGAAGGGACATCACATGTTTAAATTCTGAATCAATAAAAATCTAGCAAACCTTAGGAAATAAAATGAATACTGGATTTTTGTTAGAGAAGGGGATGCAATTTTTATTTAAATTATAAACCATAAGATATTATCAAAAGTCTAAGTCTAGATGTTGTGACTAAATAAAATTAAATTGGGTTAAGGGATTTTCAGATTAATAACCACAAGTAAAGGGGAGAATAAGAATAAAAATTTAGGCATGTGCACAATGTGTGCATGAAAATAATAAAAATGAATTTTAAATTAAAAGAAAACATTTTCATGAGAGAATGGGTTGTTAACATAGAATAGTATCCTAAGTTAATTAAAAATCTAAATCCTAACTATGAGAAGAATCATAATCAAACTCCAACTGTAATTTAGTTAGGGGACACAATAAAAGAGGAATTGGGGAACTAAGGGACAACTAAGAGAAAATCTAGAAACGAATTGGGGAGTGTGAGTGAAAATGCTTAAATAATTTAAATTAAAAAATATTTAACATGTGCAACTTGGGGACAATATGACATGTGTTGTGGGTGAATAATCTTTAATTTAATTATTAAAAATTAGGTAATTGTGCATGAGATGACAAGTGTGAAGATGAATTTTCCTATAAAAATAATGGTGAGGAAGAGAGAAATTACCGTAAGGTTGGATGAATGAAATACTAGTGAAATTTTGATTCGTTGAGTTTACTTGTGTGAGTTGGGTTACAAGTCTTGTTAGAAGGTGGAAGTCTCTCCTTGAGAGGGAAAGCTTGTGCTATTGAGTTCTGGTTTTCTGTGTGTGGCCCATTTACAGCTCGGGGGGCTAAGGGGAAGAAGAGTACCCCTAACATTGGCTAGGAGGGATCAATAAAGTCTTAGATTAACTGGCAGAAACAAAGGACTTGGACAAGATTTGTATTGAAGAACCACTTCACATTTTAATATTTTCTTTACTATGATATTTAATATCAATTTATTTGTTGTTCATCAAAATCTCTAGTTATTAATTGAAATTCAAATATTGTAATGTTCTTCAATATGATTAACTTAACTCGTATTAAACATGCGTCGAATATGTGTTGAAACTCTAAATAAATTAAGAGAACAATGCTCTGGTGAAGTTGTTTAGCTGAGTGATGAACTACTAAAATTTTGCCACGTATGCAGTTTTCAGACAAGAATACTTGTGCACTTACCCACCACAATTTTTAATGTAAGTTTTCGAATATAGTTATGAAACTTGATCCTAGAAGTTTCCAGGCTATAAATTGAGAATGATTATTAAGGTAATGGCACTCCTTATCAAGGTAATAGTGGATCAAGGGATATCGGTAGTGAAACATCCATTGATGTATAATTGGTTCAACTTCTTTAGACCTTTATGACCATAGCTTGAATTCGAAAATTCCTTTGACCAAGTTTAAATTTAGGTGATTTCTAAATTTTGGCAGTTGACTGTTATTATAAGGAGGAACTCCTTCCTGGCCGAAGAGTGCCAACGCTTTATAATTTAGAATTCCAAGAGGAAGTTAGTATATTCTTAAGTGATAGTATACTGAGTATTGGTTACTACGTTAGATAATTAGAACTTATTAGATTGTGTATGGGAGACACTATTGTATAGTTACGTGAGATATACGTAATTATATATATATATATATATATATATATATATATATATATATTGTCAATCGGATTGTAAATGGGAGATACTATTACATATTACATGATATATGCAATTATACATATAAATATAATTATTATATAAAGGTAAATACTTACTCTCATTACTTACAACTTACTTCCATTATTATTATTACTTATTACTTACTTCCATTATTATTATTACTTATTACTTACTTCCATTAATTATTATATAAAGGTAATTATTTTTCTCCATTAATAAATTAATATTAATGTAAGCCATTAAGGTTATGTGTATTTTTTTACAACTTGTGAAACAATCTCAAGCGGCTATCTCGAGATACCCTTGACTGCATCTAGGGTTTTTGTCGTCGGTCGCCCCCGCCATGGTATTTGGCTCGGGAGATTGTGATCCCCCTCAGCCCCCTCTGCCTCTCGATATTACAACGTTCCAAGCTCTACTCTCCTCTTACACGAAATCTCAAAAGGAAATCCTCATACACGTTTTGTAAACAAGTTGGATGAGATCCCAAAAGTCCCTGTCCACTCCCTTTCCCTGCGACCTTTTGCCTTAAGACTAGTAGAAAAATGGCTTGATTGGATAATTTATGGGCCTCTGACCATCCCCAAAAGTAATGGCGCAATGGTTGGAGCAAAACTGAAAGAAAACGATAAAAGGGCAGCTCTCAACAACATTTTGTGGTAAGGGATTTTATGTATTCCTCTTTGAAAACAAAGCATATAGAGATTTGATTTTTAGGAATGGCCCATACTTCATGGGCACTAGAGGAATGTATTTGAATAAATGGACTCCAGACTTCAACCCCGAGAATTATATTACCTCAGTTGTTCCAGTTTGGGTCAGGCTTCCTTTATTACCCCTCCACTGTTGGAATGATGAAACCATAAAAAACATTGGAAATACCCTGGGAAGGTTCATCGATCAGGACGAACCACGAGACGGTCTGCAATCCTACACATGTCTCTGTGTAGAAGTAGACCCAGAGAAAGGACTTCCAAAAGAAATCCAACTAACTCTAGATGGGTGGCCATACATCCAAAAAATAGACTACGAACAACTCCCTTTTAAGCGTAAATCTTGTCATGAATATGGACATTTCGCCAAAAAATTCCCCAAGGATATCCAGGAGACTCCTGAACACAAAGCGCCAGATTAATGGAAACCAACAAAAAGGAAAAAAATGGTGAAAAAATAAGGAACCCAACAAGAGGAAAGGAAAAACAACTCTAGGCCCCCCTTGCCAAGCAAGGGGAAATCCTCAATACAAATCAATGATGAAGCAGAAAGTAGAAAAAATAAATTTGATCCCCTTGAAAACCTAGAGGCAAAAATGATCAACTCAAAAGAAAGCACAGAATAAAGTCATCCATTTCTAGATCCAAATCTCACTTCGCCCCTAAAGGAGGTTGATCCCCAACCCATGGATCTTCTCCATGCACATGAGAACGATAGTCAGGAAGATTCGGGGGAAGAGTTGGATATGGAATTCCTAAAGAGTGCCAAGACTACGAAAGCAGGAAGGAAAACCAATAAAAATAGAAGGGAAAAAGTGACCAACCAGGATAAGGATCTAGGAACCCAACCAATGTAGGAAGAAATTCTTAAAAAGGAAGGAAAAGGTGGGAAAGACCCAACAACAAAAGGTGAATCTCATCCCACGAAAGGGGGTGGAACAAAAAACACCAGTAAATAATGAATTTAGTCTAATGGAATTGCAGAGGATTGGGACAGAGGGAAAAAAAAGAAGCGATGAGAAAACTAATCAGAACATAAAAGCCCCATATCCTCCTAATTCAAGAGACAAAACTACAGGGAGTTGAAGCCCTGCGAGAAATGAAGCATATCTGGAAAACAAGCAGCGGAACAACGTTGAATGCTAGAGGAGCATCCAGAGGGATATGCACTGTATGGGACACCCAACTCTTCAGAGAAGAACAAATAGTAGAATCACCACACTGGTCGTTATTGAAACTAAAGCATCTCCAATAAGGTATCACCTATCCTATCTGCAATGTTTATATGCCTAATAATTATTGGGAAAAAGGGATTGTTGGGAATCCTTAATGAAAATCAAAGAGATAGGATCCCAAAACAACTACATCATAGAATGACATTTTAACACACCTTTACATCAAAGGGAAAAAAAAGGAGGTACTATAGTAAGGGACCCATTTAGGGAACACATGGAGGATCTGATCTCAGAACTAGATATGTTCAATGTTCGACCCTCTAAAAGGAAATTCACCTAGAGAAATAAAAGACTTGTGGTGGGACACATATCTTCCAGACTTGATCTCTTTCTCATCCATAGCTCTAACCTCCTCCGCCCACTCAACATTTCGTCCCAAATTGTCCCTTGGGTTATTTCTAATCACCTCCCAACAACCCTCTCCTTTGAAAAAGTAGAAAATATGGGACCCATTCCTTTCAAATTCAACCCAATTTGGTTGGAGTCCCCAGACTTCCTCCCCCTAATCTCCTCGGTCTGGTCAACCTGGGTGGACGAAAACCCTGTTTATATTTGGGAACAAAAACTAAAAAAGGCAAAACAAGTAATAAAGCACTGGGCTAAAGTCTCTTTCCACAACACAAGAGGAGAGGTTGAAAAATATGAAAAACAACTAGAAGTTATTCAGGAGGAAATGGACACTAATGAAATTCAAAACAAACATCTAGTGCAAGAGAAAGAGCATTTTAAAAATTACTTAAGAGTGTTGCATAATGAAGAAATGGAATGGAGACTCAAATCTAGAGCATTGTGGCTTCAAGTAGGGGACAAAATTACTTCTTTTTTTCATAAGAAGGCCAAAGCGAGACAACACAGAAACATAGTGGAGGAAATAAAAATAGCCACAGGGGATATAGTCAATTCTTTCGAGGAGATAAAAAAGGAAGCCTCCTCCCATTTTAAAAATCTTTACACCCAAGATGGTGTAGAGAACAGAGAGAAGAGTTTACAATTCATGGAGAAGATACCACATTTGATAAAGGAAGAGGATAACCAATAGTTTAACAAGGTGGTCACAGAAGCGAAAGTCAAAGCACTTGTCTACCAATTTGATCCTGACAAAGCCCTTGGTCCGGATGACTTCACTCTCCACTTTTACCAAGAATGTTGGGAAATAATAAAAAAGGATCTACTCCGTATGATTAGATATGTCCAAAATTCTTGCAAGTTAGGAGGACCTACCAATACCTCCTTTCTAGCCTTGATCCCCAAAGAAAAAATGCAAACTCTTTTGACCGATTTCATCCTATCTCTCTCTGTAATGTCTCCTACAAAATCTGAACAAAAATCATAGCAAACATAATAAAGCATCTTCTCCCACAGCTCATTCTTCCCAACCAAGGGAGCTCTGTGGAAAGTAGGCAAATTTGGGACAACAACATCCTAGTGTAGGAGGCAATTCACACTAGTGTCACGAATAGAGAAAAATGAATGATAATTAAAATAGATATGGAAAATACCTTTGATCGAGTAAAATACGAGTTCCTTTATGATGTTTTAGAAAGATTTGGTTTCAAGCACTCCTTTGTCTCATGGATCCGGGCTTGCATTTCATTCCCTTGGATAGCGCCCCTGATAAATGGGTGCCCAACTTCATTCTTCCAAGCCACTAGAGGGCTTCGGCAAGGCTTCCCACTCTCTCCAATTTTGTATGTTATTATGGCAGAAACGTTGAATAAAATATTGGAATATGAAAGAGCCACTAGAAATATCCAAGGACTGAAAATAGCAAGGGGGGTCATAAGATTAAACAATTCTCAGTTCATCGATGACACTCTTCTTCTAGAAGGAGCCTCACAAACGATGGCTAGAAGATTCAAACTGGTCCTAGACCAATATGAAACAACTTTTGTGGGCCTTAACAATACGAACAAAAGCCAAATTTATGCCTGGAACACAAAAGCTTGTACAATGGCTAGAATTACATGCATCCTACAATTCTCCTTTTCGATTGACTGGAAGTACTTCAAGTATCTTGGCACTCCTATCAGTATAAAATCCATCCCTATGGAGGCATGGCATGTGATCCTTCAAAATATCAAGGACCAATTCGAAATTTGGGGAGCAACCTATCGGATCCCAAATGGCAGGGTAGTCTTAACTTCCTTTCCAATTTTCCAATTCTCTGCCCTCTATGCTCTAGTGGGAATCAAAAAAGAAATGGCCAAACTAATCAGGAAATTTCTTTGGCAAGGGGGCAAGGACAATGGGAAAAATATCCACATGGTAAATTGGTCAACAGTCTGCTCCCCTAAATAAAATGGGGGATTGGGTATTCGGGACCCGTAAAATATTAATATAGCCATGGGGGGGGAATTAATATGGTGTTTAATCATTGGAGGAAATGAATGGTGGAAAAAGCAATCTGCAATAAGTATCTATCAAAAATAAGAAAGAGGTGTATGGAAACAGTCAATATCAGTCAATCAGGTTCACCCATCTGGAAGCTAATCTGGGTATCAATGTCGCTCATTCAAAACCATCTAAGTTGGAGTCCTAGAAATGACAAAGAAATTAATATTTGGGATGACCATTTCTCAGATAGGGGCAAAATTTCTTGCATCTTCACACTGGACCCCCTCAGACATTCACTAACCTCCAAGGGGGAAATCACTCTCTTCGATATATCTAAATGCAAGAGCAATGGTGCTTGGGAAAATTGGAACTTGGGAGAGGTCCCCCCTTTCATGCGCAATGAGGCACACCAACTCCTCTTGGTGGTATTTGGTTCTACCCCAATTCATCTTAATTAGAAGGACAGTAGAAATTGGGGAGAAGTCAGGTACACAGTAAGTTTGGGATACAAAAAGCTCCTCCAAAAAAATGATTTGCCATAAAAATATGCCATATGAAAAGAAATTTGGAACCCACATAGTCTACCAAAGATAAATACATTTGGTTGGCAGTTAGCTCACAAAAATCTTTTAATAGGCAAAAATCTGAATAAAAGAGGTTATATGGGGCCATTCAGATGTGCTCTCTGTAACCAAATCCATGAAAGCATAGACCACCTTTTCCTAAATTTCAATTTTACCAAACAAGTGATGCATAGTGTCTACTCAGAGCTAATCCCTCAAATCTCTTGGTCAACTAGTAGAAAAAGTCTGATTGGGAAATGGAGTAAATAATTCAAAGGCTCACTCCACAACAACCCAACTCTAAGCCGAGTCTTGAAGGCCTCGATTAAATTTGTGTGCTGGAAAATATGGATGGCAAGAAATAAAAGAATTTTTAAAGAGAAACTAGTTCCCCGCCCCCTTAGTAGAAGCTCTTGTGATTGACCAGTTGGGGGAGTACCTCTCATCCAGGAAATTAAAAGCTCGAGCAGGTGGCTCCTTGACAACAGAAGAAGAGATTTGGTTAAAAAAAAAATATTCCCACCATCCACCCCATAACACTGCCAAAAAAATCATGTTTGCAACTTCAATTCCCCCCCCAAAGATTTCAAAAATTGGCTAAACACCCAAGACATGCATGTTCTCTATTTCGATGGTGCTTCAAAAGGTAACCCATGGGAGGCAGGTGCAGGAGGGGTTTTTTTCAGACCTATAAGAAAAATATTGCTAAGTTACTCTTGGAATCTGGGCATGACCACCAATAATCTGGCAGAGACCTATGCGCTCTTTCAAGGAGCTCTTCTATCTCAGGATCATCAACTCAGCTAAATAATTGTAATAGGGGACTCCAAGAGCATAATTCGACATTTCATTAAAATAGAAGATCTGAAGAATACAAAGTTGAAAAGACTCATTGAAAGGACCAGGGCTATCATATCCACCATTTAGTCCTCCTTCTACCATATCCTACGCATAAACAATGGGATAACAGACGAGCAAGAAAATCTAGCAATCAAAAGGGGTCCTGGTCACATGGAAGTAATGGGAAGGCCCTATTTATTCCCCCCCCTAATGCCTTAACCCCCTTCTGATTATGCTCCACCTAGCGCCTCCTCCCACACGATGTCTCAACAGAAAGGATTAAGAGGTAAGCCAAGCGTCAAGCTCGGAGGAACTTTGTACTTGCGCATTCACTGGTATGTGGGAGCTTGTATGTCGTAAGACGAATATATGGATTTCCTGGCATGTAAGGAGCTCCTCCTTCGTGGGAACCTGCCGCAATTGTCACTCCACGCCTGCCCTACAATCAACATCTTCACCTCCACATTAATTCCAATTGAGGTGATGGCATGTGAAAGGATTTCAGCCATGCTCCATAACAAGAGGATGTTGGAAGTACCTCCCAGATCTATGCTTGAATGTCATTCCATTTCTGAGATTGCACAGCTTCCTTCCTTCCAATTCATAGCCACAAGAGGAATTTGGGATGGCCAACGCACGATTCAGTGTCTCATCCTGTGAAAGAGGAACCTGTTAATATGGATTTTTAACTGGGAAGGGAAATTAAAGAAAAGAGGCAGCTTGAGAATATGACATAGCTCCAGTAGAAGTGGTACAACAAACTAAGAAGGAGAGAACAACATCCTTCCAGGGATCAACACAGTTACTAGTTTTTTCAAAGAGTGCAATAGAGGGTGATTCAACAATGATTTGGTCTACGACAATAACGAAAGGCTCCCCACAGTCCCAGGTTGCTTCATCACCAGTGAGGACAGAGGAAGCATAGAAAAAGGAAGTATTGACAAAGGAAGTTACAGAGACAGACATAACAGAAGAAAAATCAAAATCAACAACACTTACATTAGCGCCAGCCCCAAATGAGTCAAAGAAATCAACATCAAGTGGAGGAAGGCATTACTATATAGACTAACTGCCAATATGCTTCAACGCCCAACTCGTGAAAGGGTGGAGGACGAATTAGTGGAAGATAAATTCTCCACCACACAACAGTTGGAACTGAGTCTGGACTCACATAGTTCCACACTTACCTTCACTCTGGATACACTAGCACAACATCACACCTTAATCAATGAGCTCTAAGATGAAGTCAAATTCCTCAGACGTCAAGGGGAGCGTATGGAAGCAATGTTGGAAGCCATGACACACAATTATTCAGCGCAAAGCTAGAGCGAGGAGACCGAAATCAGGGGCGACCCAATTCTATCTAATATGAATGTATCACTCGAACCACCACTAGAAGAAGATCGATCTCTAGAGGAAGACCGAGCATAAGCATATCAGTAAGGCAATCCCAAATTTTGTAAAAATGGCATAAATAAATCTTTCCAAAATATAGTTTTTTGATAGTTCGATAAGCTTAGATATCAGAAGTAGAATCTTTGAAAATCTCTTTGATGCAAGTCTTTGATGAAAATTTTGTAGCTAGTAGCCTCTAACAATATCCTCTTTTGCACTATGCAACCTTGATCACGCCTTTTATATATAAAATAAATTTTAGTTTTTTGTAAAAAAAAAAAACATTATTTTTTTACATTTATGATTTTTAATAAGTCAAGTATTATTACTATCAGTAATATATTATCAAATTCCATTAATGTTTATAAGTTGTCAATTAACATTAATGTTCTATATTAGGACATATAATCTTGTCTTGATTATAATTATTTTTATATTTAATGATTTAGAAGGAAAACAAAATTAATGAATGCAATTAATGATTATTATAAGTGACCACCTATGTTTTGGACTAAGGCGCAAGTTGCATAAGCTAAGGTAAAGTATATAGGCAATAAAACACCTGCTCACCTTTTAGTCATCATTGGAATTATTGTTAGATTTTGTAATTCGAATGTATTGTATTTTGTGAAAATGATATATTATGTTATTCCTTTGTTGTTTTATTCTATTATCTCGTGCTTAACAAAATAATAATAATATTAATAAATAAATAAATAATTTTTTTTCTACTTCAGGGAAATTGGATTACTCATTAATGTTTAGTTAGACGGAGGGTCGTTAAAATTCCTTAGGTTGTGTAGGTTGAGGGGAAGAGAGTTGGTGGATTGGGATAGTTGTAGGAAGAATTAACTAGTTGTAGGTTGTGTTGAGTTGGGAGTAGATAGTAGAGAGATACCCCTTTTCTTGTGGATTCGTGGCCCCAACTTGGGGGTGATTTTTTGTTAAATTTGGAGCAACAAATCTATGGTCGAGTGGAACATTCATCCCCTGCAGCCTATTGCGCATTGGGTTAAAAAGATAAGTGATTTATCTCTATTACATTGCTTTTATTTATGGATTTTATTTGTTGTACACATACTTTGTTCTTGAGTGAGTTATATGTTACTCTGCATATGTTCAATTGGCTATGCATAAAATCCATGATTTTGAGTAAATATGTATTGTTGTGCGAATGTTTATTTAGTTGCACTAATATTTTAAAAATGCCATTAGATACATGGACGTTTTAGCATGCTGGACATATTTAATTGATGTTGTATGCATTTAAATGGAATTGCATGCATGGCTATAGATATTTCCACTAGTTTCATACAGTTTAATATTTTCGTTTGCATCTAATTTAAAATGGGTATCAAAAGAATTTTATAGGGTTAGTAGTGGTGGACACTACATGGCCCAACTTTTAAAATAAATACCAAGACCTTTTTAGAAGCCATGCACCCCCTCATTGAGATAACTATTAAAGAAAAAGAGTTGTTAGAAAACTAGTTGTTGGGGTTTGGTTTTTTGGGTTATATATGCAACCCCCATCATTCATTTAAGGGTTGTGAAGGAATGCACACTTGAAGATCTAGTTTTATTTGTTGAGTAAAAGCTTGTGGTTGGTTTTTTGGTATGCCCTAAGGGATGAAGTATTCTTTGTAATATACCTAAGACATATTACATTTGTTATCATAATGTAATAAATAAATATCATATCATAATACTCATAAGGAAAATATCATGTAATAATAATTATAGGATGATAACTATTATGAAATGTATCATTAATATGTAATAATGATAAGTCATGCACTTTGCCAAGGACATAATTCATCACCCCTACTTGTATTTATATGCATGCTCATTGTATCTTAAGACATATCATGAATAACGAATAATAATTATTTATCACTTGACGGATATATCGATTCATCCATGTTATAATGTATGCTCAAGTGAGGTGACCAAGAGGTTTGATTCAAGTGGTATCAAAGTTGGTTTGTGGTCAAGGGCATTTTCTCTTAGTTGGTTTGATGATCTGTGATCAAGTTTAAATAATTTCCAGGCATGTGGCCCAAACTCTTTGGCTGAAATTATAAAAATAAAATTTATTCCAAGTATTTTTTTAAGTGCACTTGAAGAAGGTCAAACAAAGATTCCATACTTGGCATGAGCAAAGTTAATATCCATGTACATGGTAATAAATATAATAAAAATAGAAAGTTCCCAAGTTATTTAAAGTACACATGAAGAATTATCTATCTAGTCACACACACACACATACATATTGAAAATGTAAAGGAAGGATGTACAACATATAAGGATTGTGAAGAAAAAATAAAAATGATTGAACCTTTATATCGAGGAATTTTTGCATGATGATAAGACAAGTTTGAGACATTGTGAGAAGTCACCAAGTTAATACAAGTATATAAGAAGTCACCTTAAAGTGAAAAATATGAAAATATTGGTAACATAAATAACATGAAAATATTAGCAAAAGGTGAAATATTAAAAATATTAAGATATTTCTTGTTAAAGAAAATAAAAGGCGAAAATATTTATGTTCTTAAGATATATTCTTAAGAAGGTTAAATATTATTCTCAAAAATATATTCCAAGGTTCAATTAACGGGTTATAAGTTCAAGTGAAGAAAGAAATGTGGTGTGGAGGCTAAAAGGTAAGGTTAATTATTATATTAAATCCAAGTCAATTTTGGTGAAAAATAAGATATAAAGAATTATAAAGTGTGCCAAGTTAATTTTTAATTCAAAATCAAAGGCATTATTTAAGACCTATAAGGAGATATCAATTTGAGGTTGTGCATAATATTAAAAAAAATAAAGGATTTTAATGAAGAGAAGAAAGGTAGGTTTTCTAACATAAGAAGTTCAACTATGGCCCTTAGATTATCAAAAATCAAAGGGACTATTCAAAGAAAGGATATTATCATTTCCATTTGTTCGTATAAAGAAAAAAATTATATTGATGTCAACTAGACAAATCAATTGTTAATTTCATATTCAAGTATATCCCTAAAAGAAGACATTTATGGCAATAAGAAATTTGAAATTCATGACTTACAACTATTAATTGATGATTATAAATTCATATCCCAATTCAATGTTGCAAATTTGATTTCTTTTGATATTTTGACATAATTCTAGGTTCTAATTGGATGAAAACATTGGGGAAATTCATTCTAAATTTAAAAAAGAAATCTTTGGCATTCTGTTATGAGGAAAACACGGTAACATTACAAGATTTCATAGTGGATTCATGCACCAAAGTTCTTTCATTAGAATATATAGATCATATACAAAATTCTACAATCCAACGGGATAATGGATCACCACAACAAAGTTATGAAGAATTAGAGGAACTTCAAAAGGAACAATATTATCTAATAAATAACTTATGTGAACAAAACCAATCTCTTGCAGATGAAGTGCATATCCTAGAATCTAAATTAAAAGAGTTTCAACAACAAAATAACAATATAAAAATCTCTCACAGAGATACTGAAAATATTAGACAAATATATCATCCAAAGACAATGAAATTTCTAGTTTGAGAAATCATATTAAAACTCTACTTGCATAAATGAAGAAGTTGAAGAATGAAAATAAGGTGCAATAAAAATCCCAAACAATTGATAAGTGTACTAATATCAACGTAATCAACATTGAAAAAACTAATATTGCAATTAATGAAGTTGTATCAGTGGAAGAGCTTCAAAAAGTTAAAAATGTAGATAAAATAACCTTAACAAAAGGGATCAAGGACTTAAAAATGGAAGTAATGCTTAAAATTGAAGAAGAATTCAATGTAGATAAAGAAAAAAATTTAAAGTTAGAGGAATATAATGATTAATTAAAAGAAAAGTTTAAGAACAAGGGTTACCAATTATGTAATATGCAATCCCTTAATGAATAACTCATTAAGGAGGTTAAGAACTTAAAACAATAAATTAATAGCAAATTAAAGTTGGAAAATTATGAGATAAAGGAAGAATTGAAAAAGAAAGATGAAGAAACCAAAAGATTACGTAAGCATAATCAAAAACATATTAATGATTTTAAGAAGGTGAAAAGACATTTACATGATTTTGAATAAAAGAATAGGGATGGGGATATTACCACCAAAATTCAAGAGGATACTATCAATAAAATTGAAGAGGAAATTTGCAAGAAGGTTGAATAATCCCTAAATACCGATGAGGTAAAATCATAAATACAATATAGAATTGAGGAAGGACATAATAATTTGATAGATGGGGTCACATTTTACCTTCAAAAGGAGAAGTCATATAAGATTCAAGGTCACTAGAAGATACTTGAAAATTTTGAACTCCAATTTGAGAATGTACATGTCAAATATAATGTTATTATCTCCAAGGCTAGAGTAATCAAAGACCAATCATAAAAGATAGAGGATATCGTTGTCTTTGGAAAAAAAACAAATGTAATGGGTGTTCAAAATGAAGGAAAACCATCACATGTGAAACCATATGTCATGACCCCTCCGTTACGACTAGGAAAGTGAAGCATAAAAGGTAAGTTTTGTTTTTGGCATTAGGAAATTAACGTCAACCATGTAAATCATAGCAATGCAAAATAAACAATATGATAAATAAAGGAATTACAATCATCTCATCGTCATAATAAAATAACTTCGAAACTGACGCATCAACATAATTAGTAACACCATATAATCAACACATCATCAGTAAAAGAATTACCACCTGCTCATCATTGAAATCAATAATGACACATTCAACGCATCAACAAAAAGGATAGAGACACACAACATAAATGAAATTGCCTCTTAGCACATCACAATCAACTTGAAACAATTTACAAATAATGATCAACCAGATAATGAATATTAAAATGACTACCCACCCAACCTACCCTGCAACGTTAGGACCTCCAAGACACATAAGAAATGTTCAAGCCTCAGATAAAATTGATTTTGACCATTTAAGGTCTCAGGGCTGGCGATTGTTCTAAGGAACAAGGAGGTGTCTACATCCCATTAAAAATCAAGTCCAACATCAACTAGATCAATCAATCAATCATAATCATCAATTAATCATGGCGCAAGGGTAACAATCATATTTATCAATCATACATCAACATTTAATTCATGGCGTCTGTGATATCAAATTCTAACAACCATTCATCAACATTAATTAATCGTTGTGCACGAGAGTAAACAAGCTCTAGAACAATCACATGTCACTTAATTAATGGTGCAAGAGATAATTCGTTACTAAATCAACCATATATCGACATAATTTCATGACGCAAGATTAATTCAATTTTCCAATAATGGATGCTTATGGAAAAAGGAAATTCCAATTAATAAATTAATAAAACGATTCCTAGGGCACACCCATATGGTAGATTGGGATTTATAACAAACCATTTTGAATTCTAGAAGCTAATTTCTCATAATCCTTTTAGTAAAGTTACTCACTTATGGCGGTGTTAGCGATATTTCTCATAACGGGGGGTAAAATGCGAAGGAATGGGTTAAAATCCAACTTACCCTAATTTTGGGATGCAAATGCATCTGTGTTTAAATGAAAATCAAATCTGGACGGCAAGGATTTGCGTGCCCGGATCAACGACGCACATAGGATTCTGGAGCCCCCCGGCCTTTCTACCTTTAAGCAGAAGGGGGGGGGGTCCGGAATCGAGGGCGCACCTCTTCAACAACTACGATCGAAGCGCCCACATCAACGGTGCGCAGGGAAATTACGGACCCCCCCCACCTTTCTACCTTTAAGTAGGGGGGGGGGTCCGGAATCGAGGATGCATCTTTTCGACGACTGCGATTGGAGCGCCCGGATCAACGACGCACAAGAAATCCAAACATCCTCTATATTTCTGCGTTTAATCGACATAGGGCCCCCTTTCATGTCGCATCATCTTGCCATCTGTTCTCCACTCACCACCTACCATGTGTCCCGCTCCCTTCCATGACAACCTCCTGCTGAAATGTGCCCATTATATCGCATCTCCTTCCCCTCTCTGCTTATTTCCTTCCGCCATGTGTCTTCCCCTGTAACCTCTCTCACATCTCATCAATTCATGCCTCGCCCTCATATTTTTGGTGCCACCACTCCCGTCATGCACCCCATCCTTCGCGCTGGCCTCCACGCCTATTCATCAGGCCGTTCAACTAATCCAGGTGGCAGCGCAAAGGGTCTTCCACGTCGCAGAGGTGCCGAGTTGGCCGGGCCATCCTCAATCCCAATGAAGCAGTTATTGAAGTAGTTGGTGGTGGTTAGACATCGCCTCCGCCATAATGGGAAAGTTCGACGACGAATTAAAGGCACGTCGATTCGCCCACAGAACTGTCAGGAGTTCGATTGCGTCTGCCATAGGTGCACGGTCATTCAGAGACTGGAGCTGCAGATTGTCGGAAGCCATGCAGACGCAATGTATTTAATGCAACGTCTCGATTTTGTTGTTGTTGTTGTTTTGAGTATATGTAGGCATTTTCACCATTTTTGTATCTATCGATGGTTGAGCAGAGCTCCCGGTTGTAAAGCTTTAATGAAGCACTGTTATTTTGGTTATGCATGGAATTTTGAGACTTCTTGCCTTATGAATGTCAGTTTCTTTCACGTCTTTGTTTACGCTATGTTAGAATAGCTCGGAATTGGAGGATCCAGTTGAGTTGTAGCTGTTATAGGATGATGAAGGTTGGATCTCTGTAATAGCTGCATTGTTTCTAATCAATTCTTGTGATTTTTCCCAGCGCCGAGCGACTTGGAATTGGAGGATCCAGTCAAGTCCCCTTTCAGTTTCTTGAGACCCTGAACCAAGAGGATCTTGTATTCAGAGTCTTTCTTCTGCAAATTGCTGGAAGCTTGTTGCCTAAAGTTGTTTGTTCACCTTTCTCACCAAGTCTTCCACCTTCTCATCTTTTAATTAACCCACTGGCTGAAGTTAGGTCAAGACCTCCTTTGTTTCTTACATACC
>ML791263.1:80859-109352 GCA_009831015.1 Picea engelmannii | reverse complement strand
CCGGAATCCCATGTGCACCATTGATACGGGCGCTCTGATCCCTGCCGTCTAGATTAAATTTCCATGTAAACACGGATGCATTTGCATCCCGAACTTAGGACAAGTGGGTTTTAATCCATTCCTTCGCATTCTAACCCCCCTTACCAAAAATGTCGTTAACATTAGGCTCCATGGGGGATAGAGTCATCCCTGTGATGCTCTAAGAACACTTTTGCAGATTCAGTGCCTTGTTGTTGGGCTATGGAGTCATTTATTAAGATGAAAACAAAACGATATTTACAAGAACAAAAGAGCCGACTGTGGCTCACAAAAAACATTTTTTCAAGAAATGCCCATTTACTGGGCCACTAAAAACTTCTTTTCCTTCCAGATCCTGTAACCTGTAAGTGTTGTTTGAAAATACTTCAAGGATATTGAAAGGCCCAAACCAGAGGGCATCAAACTTACCGTGCTTGCCCCTGTCCTGCCTAGGTGCATCCCATTTGAGCACCAGATCACCCTGCTCGAATTCTTTCTTTCTGCCCTTCCTGTCAAAAGCCTGCTTGATCTTCTGTTGATGATCGTAGGCCCTATTCATGACCTTCTCTCTGATCTACTGCACTTCCACCATCTGATGAATCCTTCTGACCATATTTTCAGGCTCTCCTTCAAGGTCATGGAGGAATTTCGCCACAGATAAGACGAGTTGAGTAGGGAAAACGACCTCTGTTCCGTAAACAAGTTGGAAGGGTGAGATGCCTAGGGACTTCTTCGTTGTCACTCGATCAGCCCATAGAGAAAATTTGAGCTTTGAATCCTAGGCCCTTTTATTGTCTTCCAGTAACTTCTTAATGAGATTGATCAGACTTTTATTGGAAGATTCCGCCAGTCCATTTCCTTGAGGATAATAGGGAGTAGACTAAATCAGTGAAATCTCAAACTATTCGCAGAACTTGACCAGAGGCTCAGACCTGAATGGGGCAGCGTTATCAGTGACAATCCTGCTGGGGCAGCCAAATATGGCTATGATATCCTCCAGGAGGCTGATAATTACTTTGTGGGAAGTGCTCCTGGTGGGGACAACTTCCATCCACTTGGTGAAATAGTCTGTCGTAGTCAGGATCCATCTGTACTGGCCACTTGAGGGAGGATGAATTTCCCCAATGAAGTCCAATCCCCACTGCTGAAAGGGTGCTGAAACTACTACAGGCTTTAATGGCAGAGACTTGAGTTGCTTCTTTCCTGAGAACTTCTGGCATTTGATGAAAGCTATGATTTCTCTGCAGACATCAGGGAATAACGTGGGCCAGTAATACCCAACTCGGAGGATCTTATGGGCTGTGGTCTTCCAGAAATGATGACCCCCACAAAGGCCACTGTGGAAATCAAATGTGACTTGCTGGGCTTCTTGTGGGTCCAGGCACCTTAAAAATACCCCTAAAGGGTCTTTCCAGTACAAGGTTTGGTCAATGAGGCAATACCTTACCACCTTGAGCTTTAAAGCTCTTGCCTTTCTCTTTTCCATTCCATCAGGAGGCCTCAATTCTTGCAGAAAATACAAGATATCCTTGTACCAGGCGTATGCTGCTAGTGATAAGGCACTCTGGAAATGCTCGTTGGATGACTCAACTTGCTCGCTGATGAAGTTAATTCCCAAGGCTTTGCAGTTGGATTCAGCCAGCAACTTGGCCAAACCCTGCCCTTTTATCAATTTGGTGGGCTTAACCTCCAGATCAAATTCTAGGATCTCGGCAATCCATTTACCTCTTCTCCCGTCTATGTCAAGTTGTACGAGGATGTCCTTCACAGAGGCAGAAGGAATGTACGCGGTGATTTTTTAGTGCAAGACATAGACTCTGAAAGCTTTGAGGGCTTTCACCAGGGCATAAGCCTACTTCTCCATGATCTCGTATTGGAGTTCTGCATCTCTCAATGCCTTGCTAAAGAAGGCAATAGGTTGCTCTCGCCCTTGTTCATTTTTCTGCAACAAGACTGCTGCTACTGTATCACAAGAAGCAAAAGAAAAAATCAAGAAATCTTTAGAATAATCAGGACTGATTAGCACAGGTGCCTCAGTCAATGCTTTCTTTATTTGGACAAAAGATTCCCTGGGTTCAGTAGTCCATTTCACTTCATTTCCCTTCCTAAGCATGGTTGTGATGTGTTTCACCAACTCAGCAAAATTTGAGACAAATCTCCTCAAAAAATTTATCTTCCCCAAAAAGGCATGAACTTCCTTCTTAGATCTGGGAAGTGATAGGGTCTGAAGTGCTTCTACCCTACTAGGGTCAATCCTTACTCCATTTTCTGACACTATATGGCCTAATAGCTTCCCTTCCTGCATAGAGAACAAATATTTCTTGGGGTTTAAAGATAGGACAAACCTTCGACACTTCAGGAAAACCCTCTTCAAGTGGCAGCAATGCTCCTTGTCTGTCCTTGAGAAGACCATGATTTCATCTAGATAGATTACCACGAACTGGTATTTCTCCCCGATGAAGGCTATGTCCATGGCTCACTGAAATGTTGCTCCTGCATTCATCAGTCCAAAAGGCATTTTGGCATACATGAATGTGCCCCAAGGAGTGGTGAAGGCCATTTTTTCTCTGTACTCAGGCATGACTGATATCTGATTGTAACCAGAGAAGCCATCAATCATGGATATTCTAGATGCACCAGTGACCTTCTGCAATATGTGCTCCATGTTGGGCAGGGGATAATTTTCTTTCCTTGAGCTCTTGTTCAGGTTCCTGAAATCAACACAGAGTCTGATTTCGCCACTTTTCTTCCTTACCGGGACCAAATTGGCCACCCAATCGAAATATCTCAAGGGGACGATGATTTGGGCATCTAGCAGCTTCTTCACTTCTTTCTCCATGACAGGTAGCAACATGGGATTTATCTGCCTCAGCTTCTTCTTGAATGGCTTAACTTCTTCTTTCAGTGGGATCTTGTGCTCAATGACCGATGTGTCATACGTATTGAGGTCTTCGTAGGTCCATGCAAACACATCAACAAACTCTCTCAGCAACTCGGTATATTCAACCCTCTGCTCCTTGGTCAAACTACTTGACATCTTGACAAACTTAGGCTCCTCTGGTGTGCCAATGTTGCACTCAGCTGTGTTAGCATCATCACTTGAAACTCTCCCCTTTACTGCCACGTCGTTCCGATCGAACAATATCTCTAATGGGACCAGTCCCCTTGGGATGTGATTTCTAGGCAACTGAATAATGTCATGCTTTGGTATTTTACTCAGCAACTCACCCCCATCCAATCTTTCCTCGGAGATGGAATCTTGGTCGATATGCATCTCTGAAAATTCTTCAATAATCTCCAAGAACTTTTTGATCTCAAGATCATCCTCAAACACCTTCCAATGTTCGACGTTGTCAGGTATGGAGGGCCTGTATTTTACTTCTACATCATAGCTTAGTTTGGGTGGCAAGGGTACTTTGAAAATGCTTGCTGATGTAGCCAAGGAATCTGCCACTGTCTTCTCCTCTTTTGGAATGAAAGAAATGTTAAACGCTGAGAAGAAACTGTCAATTAGGTCCGATACCTCATTTCTGTAACTCCTGAGTCGAGGATGCTTGGCCTGATAAGCGCTTCTGATCTGCTGGACTACCAGTTCGGCATCTCCGAACACTGATACCTCTTGAATTCCCATTTCCCTTGTGGCTCTTAATCCTAGGATAAGAACTTCATACTCTGCCACATTGTTAGTGGTTTCAAATTCCAGCTTATATGACAAGGATATGGTCTCCTGAGCAGGTGACACAAAAACCACCCCAACTCCAGCGACTTCTTGGGAACAGGCTCCATCAAAAAACATTTTCCAAATTGGGGTGATAGAGGGAGGAAATTCATGGGAAGCAGTGGGCTGCTTTCTGAGTTTCAGAGAAGGCTCGGGGGCATGGGTGAGCTGTAGTAGACTGGAGCCTAAATCAATTTCTAAGGAAAAGATGGGATGATTGGTAGGGTTGGCTTCATCACTGATTATGTAGGCCAGTTGGGCTTCCCTGTATAGTCTTCTATGCTCTCCTCCAAACACTAGGATAGTAGCATACGTGAGGTCCATATGCAAGGTTCCCCCCAGTCTTTTTATCCAATATCTTGATAACAACATACCGAACTTAGGGGGAACATCAGCCACTACAATATCCATGACCACACTTTTCATGGACAGTTGAAACAAGGTCACAACCAGGTCTTTAATAACTCCAAGACACTGAACTCTCCTGGAGTCAAAAGAATAGAGGTCATGATAGGCTCGGGTGACTTCTATCCCCAATTCTTCCATGACGGTTTTGGGCATGAGGTTGTGAGAAGCATCTAAATCCATCAAGTAGTTGTGAAACAATTTATCATGTATGTTCAGGGATATGTAGAAGGGAGGGGATGAATCATCTCCATCTTCTACCATGGGACCTAGGACGACTGTTGGTTTTTCATCTTGGAGGTTTATGGAGTCTGTGGGAAGGTATGAGGCTTCAGATTGTAAAATCTCAGAGAAGTGTTTTTTGAATTCTTCATGTTTTATTAGCTCGGTGAGGGGCACAAGGATTTTGATCTTTTGAATCTCATGCTCGAAATTAAAAGGAGATGTAAGCTTTGGAACTTCTCTTATTTCAGGAACATGATTGTGGACAATGGGAGAGAGGGGTTGAGCCTTCTTACCTCTGTGACCGTCTGCTACTTCATTAGCAGGTTTCTCTGTTCTAGTGGACTGCTCAGGAATATCAGGTGTTGCTGTCTTTTTGTCAGACCTCAGGTTGTACCTGCCTCGGCCGCTGCTAGCCTTGTCTCCCTTGTTCAATTCATTTAGCTGAATGTTCATGAGAGAGTCCTCGTATGCTGATTGAGTCAGATGAGGAAAAGGGGGAGTCTCTTTGAAGCAATGGATCTTAGGCTCAAGCTCGACTATTTCCCTTTCTTCCTCTTCGACCACAAAATTGTTCTGTAAGGGGGCCTGAATTCTTTGGTCTTCTCTGTCCCTTCACCTTTCTCTGTGCATAGTCGGGGGAGTGATATTGTTTGGCCTCCTGAAACCCCCTTTAATTTCAGTGCTCTGAGGGCCCTTGTTCATTTGCTTCCTTTCCACCTTCAGTCTCTCCATTTCTTCAGACATAAACTTCATCATCTGGGTCAGTTCATCCACTTGAGTATGGGGCAACGATGAGCAAGAAGTTGAGGCTTCGGAATTTCCCTTTCTCTTGTCTACGTCTGCCTTGTTCCTCAGTCTGTCAGCTGCTAATATGTTGGATTCCACTTCTATGGCCGCATATTGCACTTGAGCTAAGGAGGTGGCTCTTCTCTCTCTCAACAAAAGGCAGAAGTCAAGGTCAAATACACCAGCATAAGAAATTTGGGTAGAGGCTTCTGAGGGCTTTATCTATGCAGGAATCTTATTATACATCTTATTGAATCTTTTGGAGAAGTCAGAGACAGAATCTCCTTCCATTTTCTTCAGAGACCCAAACTCTGTCATGTAATACATGAAATCCTTCCTATCTCCCCACTGCCTCATGAAAACACTATCCAAGGCTTCAATTCCAGCAATAGATCTAGGGGTCAACCCTCTGAACCATTTCCTCACCTCGCCATCCAGGCTCTGGACGAAGACTCTCATCCAGACATCTTCATTTTCAATGTTTAGGTTGTCTGCATAACTGTAGAAAGCAGCCAGATGCTCTTCTGCAGTTATGTCCCCTTCTCCAGTGAACTTGGGCATGTATTTCAGGTAGTCTCCAGCAGGGAGAGGGTTCATGGGATGGGGTAGGATTAAGGGAGCATATCTAGCAACGACTATAGCATCCATTCTATTCAGAGGGGGATTAGCACCAGCCATAGGAATATTAGGGAGAGGAGAGCTTGGGGGAGAAGGAGTGTGAACAGGAGATGTCCGAAAAGAGATTCTTGAAGGAGACAACGGAGAAAACAGAGAGAGAGCTACGGGACCTGAATGTGCAAATGCTTCTCTCTATGTAGTAGTAGAAATAAAAGGAGGGGTGGTGAAACCTTCTGAGGCCTGAGGTCTGTACTGAGGCACAACTTCCAGGGAGGGGGGAGTGACAAGGATCTCTCTTTCTGATGCCAGACCAGGTGGAGAAAACTCAGCAAGAACACTCCCGAAATTCAGAAAATGGGAAACCTCAGAGAAAGGATGACTAGGAAGATGAGAATAAGAAAATGGAGTTTTTACGGAAGGAGGTGGGGAAATACCTAATTCAGTGGCGAAGCTTTCTCCTTGAGAGGGCTTCCCTTTTCTGATAATCACCTCTGGATTTTCTTCAGGCGTGGCCAGAGGCAGTTGTGGATGGGACCATGTGTGTCTACTGCTGGAAGCCACAACTAACCCAACGGGTTCTCCGCAGTGGAGTCGTCACAATGGAGTCTCCAGGTGCATAGTAGCAATATTGATAATTCTGATATTTGATGCACCTTCAGAATCAGTTAATCGTTGTCGTTCAATCCCGGGGAAAATATTCAACTTCGTCCCCGGCAACGACGCCAGAAATGTTAGCGTCGGAAGTCACTCCTGGATTGCTTGCAGGAGCAGAGCCCGACACCCATCAGTTTTATGTCACGATAGTTTTTAAAGGGATGATCAAATGGAGATAAAGGCTCGAGGAGGTATCACTCTAACTCAGGGATTGGTTCTGGTATGTAAGAAACAAAGTAGGTCTTGACCTAACTTCAGCCAGTGGGTTAATTAAAAGATGAGCAGGTGGAAGACTTGGTGAGAAGGGTGAACAAACAAATTTAGGCAACAGGCTTCCAACAGTTTGCAGAAGAAAGACTCTGAATACAAGATCCTCTTGGTTCAGGGTCTCAAGAAACTGAAAGGGGACTTGACTAGATCCTCCAATTCCAAGTCGCTCAGTGCTGGGAAAAATCACAAGAACTGATTAGAAACAATGCAGCTATTACAATGATCCAACCTTCATCATCCTATAACAGCTACAACTCGACTGGATCCTCCAATTCCGAGCTGTTCTAACACAACGTAAACAAAGACGTGAAAGAAACTAGCATTCATAAGGCAAGAAGTCTCAAAAGTCTATACATAACCATAGTATCAGTGCTTCATTAAATCTTTACAACCGGGAACTCTGCTCAACCATCGATAGATACAAACATGGCGGAAACACCTACATATACTCAAAACAACCACAACAAAAAAATTGAGATGTTGCATTAAACACATTGCATCTGCATGGCTTCTGACAATCTGCAGATGTCATCTCTGAATGATCGTGCAACTTATGGCAGACGCAATCGAACCCCTGATAGTTCCGAGGGTGAATCGATGTGCCTTTAATTCATCGCCAGACTTTCCCATTATGGCGGAGGCGATGTCTAACCACCACCAACTACTTCAATAACTGCTTCATTGGGATTGAGGATGGCCCGACCAACTCGACACTTCTGCGGTGTGGAAGACCCTTCGCGCTGCCACCTGGATCAGCTGAATGGCCTGATGGATAGTCGTGGAGGCCAGCGCGAAGGATGGGGTGCATGACGGGAGGGGTGGCACTAAAACTATGAGGGTGTGAAAAGAAGTGACGAAGTGTGAGAGGGGCGATAGGGGAAGACACATGGCGGAAGGCAATAAGCGGAGGGGGAAGGAGATGAGATATAATGGGCACACTTTTAGTGGGAGGCTGATGCGGAAAAGAGAGAGACACATGGCAGGCGGTGAATGGATGATGAGATGGGAAAGGGACCACACGGACCAGAAGAGGGGAGATGAACAAATGTCGGAGGATGAGGAAGGGGCTAAAGGGAGAGAACCTCACCGCACGGTTAGGTGGAGAACAGATGGCAAGATGACATGACAAGAAAGGGGGCCCCACGTTGATTTAAACGCATAAAGACAGATGGTGTCTGGATTGCCTGTGCGCCGTTGATCCGGGCGCTCAAATCGCAGTCGTCGGAGAGATGCGTCCCCGATTCCGGACCCCCCCCTCCGCTTAAAGGTAGAAAGGCGGGGGGGGGTCCGGAATCACCCTGTACGTCGTTGATCCGGGCACTCAAATCGTAGCCGTTGAAGAGAAGCGCCTTCGATTCCGGACCCCCCCCTCCGCTTAAAGGTAGAAAGGCGGGGGGGCTCCGGAATCCCATGTGCACCGTTGATCCGTGCACTTTGATCCCTGCCGTCCAGATTCGATTTCCATTTAAACATGGACGCATTTGCATCCCGAACTTAGGACAAGTGGGTTTTAATCCATTCCTTCGCATTCTAACCCCCCTTACCAAAAATGTCGCTAACAGAGCCTCATTGTGTTCATCTTCTTGCAAATGAGTGAAGTCGTCACATCGCTTCTCAGAGATAAGCCGCCACCATTCCAACAAGCTTGTTTCCGCTGCATTATTGAATAGAAAACTAGTTTTACTGTATCTCTGTTATTTTGTGTTAAGAATATGTTAATAATCTGTATTCATTTTGTTCTGCTCATAAAATCTGGATCATAAATTCCTCTAGGTTTTTTTCCTCAATTGGTGTGACGTTGATTCGCTTGTAAATTATTGAAAACTGAGTAAAATTTTGTTTATTCCCTTCTTGGATACTTGTGGAGCTTGGTATTTATCTTCATAAAACGAACTTTTGTCTAAAACTGACCGTCCCATTTTCTTGGTTCAGAACACCCAAAAGCTTGCAACATGAATGATGCATAGGTGGTTGATTTGGTGGCCTCACTGTATCAACCCCATCACACCATTCGTTGAGGGTGAATCCAAGGCACAGGCGGGTTCGATTTGGAGAAAATTCCCTGGTGTTTATGCAAAGGAATGTCTACTTTATGCATACAATCTCGAATGGTTGTGGTATAATTGCAACAATCCTTAAATAATTTTGAAGCGTATTGGAAGAATATCCATGTGAATCTTCTAGTATTGTGCCAAGAAAAATAGGTGATAACATTCTCAGTAATGCTAGAAGGATATTTATGCATATATACAAGCAGTAACTTCCTTGGGTCAGCATACACAGTCAATATTAATTCTTAGTGTAAGAGCTTGATTCTAGCGCGCTCAATTATTTATTAACTTATGAGCTTGTTGTTGTAGTAACAGAGGCAGTGGCCCTCGCGCACGAGTTGACCTTGGCATTATCTAAATTTTGTGGGAGTCTTAACCTGTTAGGTTTTCACACCTCCATTTAATCGGATGCATATTATAGTAAGACAAATGGAGTGGATTTAGCATCAAATCCCCTTCTTAGATGAACAACACTTTGTTAGTTCGACCTGGACTTTGTCTCTCATTTTTTTCTTATGCTTATTTTGGATTGCAACGCTTGGTTAGCATGAAAACACACCTTCTACATTTATTGGGGCTTGTGCCACAACTGTCGGGATATCGTTACATCCACTTTAACACTTAATTAGAATTATTGAGATGTTGCGTTGATGCCGCGTTAACATTGGTGAGAGTTAGCTTTTACTTGGGTTGAGATGTTGTGTTATGATTTCACCTTGCATTATACAGGGAGGATCTGAACTCATACCTTGTTGTCCCAGGCTTGAAGGACTTTCCGAATCACTTTCATGTGTGGTATAGGATTTAGGTGTGTGGGTTGTTGTTTTGTTTACCATGAATGAGCATCCTTAGAATAATATCTTCGCGTCCAGCTTCATGTTACTACTGCATGTTACCTTCTTCATTATGATCAGATTTAGTGTCTTGTTTTTCCACTAGTTCAATGTGTGACAATGTCATTGAGTTCTTGAAGATTTTGTTCTACCAAGCTTCGAAGAACTGTGTTTGTCTTGACTGCCAACTTGTGTGAGTATGATATAGTTGTTAGTTGGTTGTCCCCTTTTCTCAAGCAAGCCTTCCTTTGTTTAAATATGGGAACCAAGCCTCACATTATTACTCCCTATCACTGTTTTCTTTGTCCCTTACCTTAATCGTATCAATCAAGACTATTTACGGTGCCTGTTGCATCGATATTTATTTTATATGGATACATAAGGCAACCTTCAATTTTGATGGGATTATCAATTTCAATCCCTTGTAATGCTCATTTGCATTGATTTGATAGTTCCTTTTTGACCTGTGAGTTAGCTTAGATCCTTTTTTATAGTGCCTTCGACTAACTTCTCCTTAATTCTTAAGGAACTTTAAGGATATAATAGACATTGTTATGTTATAGTAGGGTCTTCCTTGGGTTCTTTATTGGTTTCATGAGCCAACTTGGAGTCCTTACCTTTATAATTCATAGGATCGATGTACATACTACTTAGATGGAGTTGAAAACCTATCGACCCTTGTATAGGAACATTGATGTAGCCTGAAGTGTTCCTGTATTGTTAAGAGAATATTTTGGTCCTTCTTTTAAACTTAAACATGGATTTTTAATTAGCCTGGAAGTTCTCGTACATTGTGTAAAAGATATTTTTCTCTCCTTTAGATTTAGCTATATTACTCTTGTGCCATTAAATAATGTCGATGTATGTTTGATAAAGTAATTAGATTCTCTTACGCCTTTAATTAATGTTGATGTATGATTGAATTAGAAATTGGATTACTCTTGCACCATGTAATAATGTTGATGTATGATTGATACAATAATTAGCCTAGTCTTGCGCCATGAAAACAAAGTCAATTATTACCCTTGCGCCATGATTAATTGATGATTAAGATTGATTGATTGATCTAGTTGATGTTCAACTTGATTGGATTAGTGGGAATTAGACACCTCCTTGTTCCTCAGAACAGTCGCCAGCCCTGAGACCTTAATTGTTCAAAATAAATCGGATGAATCCTAGGCTTGAGCATTGGTTATGTGTCCTAGAGGTCCTAACCTTGCAGGGTAGGTTGGGCGGGTATTTATTTTAATTATTCAGTGTCTGGTTGATCATTATTTATATTTTCTTCAGTTGATCTTGCGTCGCTATTTATGATACTTGTCGATTATGTGTCATTATCTAAAGTGATGAAGTGCTGATTATGTATCATTAATAATTATGTTAATGCATTGACTTTGTGCCGCTTTCAATTATGTTAATACTTGATTTTTTGTCGTCACTAATTTGGATGATGTGTTGATAACATTGCTAATTAATTATGTTGTGACGATATTAGTTTTTCCTAATGAAAAAAAAATATATATTTACCTAGTACATCTCTATTTTTATCGTAATGGAGGGGTCGTTACATGTGGTATCAGAGAAGGTTCAACCCCACGACTTGGGACCATTACGCCTTCCACTATATCAAAATTTTGTTTAATAACTTATCGCTAATTAAAATTGAAATTGTCCTTACGGTAATCATAGTTAGAGGACATCGTGGAGGTAGATGACGTGATGCTAGGGGAAGAGGTGAGACGCCTCTAGTAGCATCCACGCCAGAGGGGTCTAACCCCCAAGGAGAAGAGAAAGTCATTGGGCAAGAGAAGATTGTGGTGGGGGATGTGGTTGGTTTGATGAGGTCCTTCCAGAGGATGTCAGAGGCCTTGAAAAACTGACTAGATAGAGATGAGGCTAGCGTTCCTGTACCTACTGAGGGTTCATAGCGCGCTCCAGTTGGAAGTGGTAGCATTCAGAGAGGACTCAAGAAGGTTAAGTTTCTCGAATTCATGGGTTCCACGGACGACTCAACCATTGAGGCATGGTTGGAGAACATGGAGATGCTCTTTGCACTTCGTGACTACACCTCCCACATGAAGGTATGCATGGAGGTATTCCAGCTGAAGGGGAGTGCTCTTCTATGGTGGAAGACATTCCTACCTCAACTAAACATGGTTGTCGAAGATGTGTCATGGAAATTGTTCTAGGAATGGTTTCGAGAAAGGTATTTTTTAGAGGAATTCATTGAGCGCTATCTCAATGATTTCAATGCCTTACGATAGGGTGGTCATACGATTCTCAAGTATGAGGCCTAATTCATGGATATGCTTAGGTAATTTCCACATATGAACACTGAGAAGCTAAAGGTCAACAAGTTTTTGTTCGAACTTAACTTCAACATTTGTGTGAAGGTGAGGATCCTAATGCCTCAAACGTTGCACGATGTAGTCCAGAAGGACCTCATAGCCGAGGAAGAATTGACCAACAGGGGTTAGGGCAGGAATCCTGCAAGACTGACTGGACATAAGACATCATGTGCGCAACAACATCAGACACTAGCCTGACATACAAAAGGGTATCGAGATACGTCGAGAGGATCCACGTTCACGACACCATGAGGATCGGGTCCTTAGAAAAGGACACCCTACAGAGGACCACAACATAAACAACGAAGTCGCCCACAACAATAACAGTTTAGGCATGTTCAACAAAACATATCAAGATATCAGGCTGGTAGGCCAAAAACTTCTACCTTGGGGACCAGGAGTATTGGACCGAAGAGCAGATGTTGGACATGTGGAGAGACACATTACCAGGAAGATTGTTTGGTTGTAAAGGCCAGAGTGGTTGGGTCAATGGGACACACTACAGTTGGAGATTTTGACAAGGCCCATAGGATTCATGTAGAGGTGAATAACTGCTAGCCTGAGAACCAATCCATTATGCTCAAAACATCAGGTACCATCGTTGACCAAACATTTAGTATTTTGATAGATCCAGGTGCTACAGAGAAATTTATTTCAAGTACAACACTGAAAATAATTAAGGTAAAGGAAGTTGAGAAGGAAGAGTTTAGATACGTAGAAATGGCTTCGGGTGCCAAACAAAAGGTTGGAGGAAAGGTTGTGGATTGACGCATTAACTTGGAATATTTTGTAACGAATTTCGACCCATGTGTCACAATATTAGGATCGTATGGCATCGTGATCGATATGGACTGGTTAGAATCACATGATGCGATACTTATCTGTAAGACGAAACAATTGAGTTCGACTGATGATGAGGGACAAAGAGGAGTGATCGTAGGAAGAAACCAAGGAGTGTCCTTGAGGTTCATTTCTTCCCTACATCTACAGAAGATCTTGCATAAAGGATGTAATTTATATGCAATCTTAGCGCTAAATGATAAGGGTGAGATGGAAGGATTAGAAAACCTTATGGTAGTACGAGAGTTCGTTGATGTGTTTCCAGAAGAGTTACCAGGTTTTCTTCCCGAAAAATAATTGGAATTTACAATTGACTTGAAACCTGGAACTGAACCGATAGCAAGAGTGCCTTATTGGATGTCAATGCCTGAGTTACATGAGTTGAAAATGCCACTAAGGGAGTTGTTGGGCCTAGTAATTATACGTCCAAGTGTGTCACCTTGGTGTGCGCCTGTTATTTTCATAAGAAATAAGGATGGGTCGTGGAGACTCTGTATTGACTACAATCAATTGAACAAGGCAACGATCAAGAACCAATATCTATTGCCAAGATTAGATGATTTGTTTGACCAAATGAAAGGCGCGATAGTTTTTTCAGAGATCGACTTGAGATCAATTTATCACCAGTTACGAATTAAAAAGGAATATATTCCTAAGACTGCATTCAAGATGAGGTTCAGAAACTACAAATTTATCGTTTTATCGTTTGGACTGAAAAACGCCCCGTGGTTATTCATGAGCTTGATGAATGGGGTGTTCCATGAATACTTGGAATTTTTTTTCAAGTATTCATTGATGACATATTGATATATTCTTAGACGATGGAAGAACATGACGAACATTTGTGCTTAGTACTACAGTGTTTATGAGAAAAAAAATTATATGGGAAACTGTCGAAATGTTCTTTTTATCAATCGAGGATTCATTACTTAGTGCATGCTATAACCAGCGAAGGCATCGCTGTGGATCCAACGAAGGTAGAGGCTATTATGGAATTTCCTTCTTCAAAAAACATACCAGAAGTACGCAACTTTATGAGTTTAGCAGGATATTACTGACGGTTCATTGAAGATAGCAAATCCGATCATGGAATTGCAGAAGAAAAACAAGAAGTTTGTATGGACTGAGAAATGCGTAGGAGCATTTCAAAGGCTCAAGGAGTTGTTGACGACAATGACGATACTGAAATTCCTTGACATGGACAAGGATTTCTGGGTATACACATACACATCCAAGGAAGGTTTAGGCAGAGTCTTGATGTAAGACGATCGAGTGATCGCTTACATATCTAGGAAATTAAGAAAGCATGATGAGAACTACACAACACATGATTTGGAGTTATTGGCCATTTATTATGCCTTGAGAGTGTGGAGACACTATCTGATTGGACGTAAATTAGAACTAAAAATAGATCACTATAGATTGCAACACATATTTATGCAGAGTGACTTGAACACATGTCAAAGGATTTGGTCAGAATTACTTAGAGAATATGATTTTGAGATTACGTACATTAAAAGAATGGTGAACAAAGTGGTAGATGCATTGAGTCGGAGACCACACATATTCTTGGTGATACCTCTTCAGACGAATCATCGAGAAAATATTCTAACTATACAGTTCGACAATGACTGGTATAAAGAGGTTAAGGAAAATATTGGACAAGACACCATGTTGGTACCAAAGTTTGAAGGATATACATTGGAAAACAACGAATTGATGAGGTATAATAACTGGATTTACGTACAACCTAACGACGAATTGAGAAGTTTGATCTTAAGAAAAGCTCATAGAGCAGTGTACATGGCTCATCTAGTAGTCACAAAGATGAGGGAAGACCTTAAGCCCTTATTCTTTTGGAAAGGAATGAAGGAAGACATAGTTAACTATGTGGCGAGATATCTAGAATGTCAGCAAGTGAAGGTTGAACATAGACATTCGGCAGGGTTACTACAACCTCATAATTTACCGGAATCTAAATGGGAGGTCATTTCGATGGAATTTATTGTTGGATTGTCTCTAATGGCAAGGAGGAATGACTCAATTTTCGTGGTAGTTGACACTCTGATGAAGACTGAACATTTTATTCTTGTGCGTACAACGTACAAGCACCAGAAATAGCTAGATATTTTATCAACAAGATTTTGAGATTACATAGCATGAAAAAAATGATCACATCCGATAGAGGATCAATGTTTATAGGGCGTATTTGGACTAGTTTCCAAGAGGCCTTGGGGACACAACTGAACTTTAGCACAACGTATCACCCTGAGACCGACAGGAAGACAAAAACGATGAACCAAATATTGGAATATATGTTTCTTGTGTATGTAATGGACCAACAGAAGCATTGGGAAGAGTTCTTGCCACTGGTAGAGTTTGCATACAACATCTATCAAAGTACCCTTAAGATGGAACCGTTTGAGTTTCTTTACGGGTGACCGTGTCAGACGCCATTGAGTTGGGATAGAACTAAGGATAGGGTCTTGGTTGAACTAGAAGAAATCCAAGGAATCAAAGTACAAATGAAATCGATAAGACAAAGGATAAAAGAAGCACACGATCGACAAAAGACTTATGCTGATGCACATCACATTGACCACAATTAGGAAGTTGGTGACCGAGTCTTCTTGCGGGTGAAACCGCACAAGATTTCGATCAAGTTTGGAAAGGGTGCTAAGCTCTCTCCTAGGTTTGTGGGACATTTTTAAGTTGTGGAAAATAAATGACCCGTGGCCTATCGACTAACCTCTCCTGATTTTTTGAGGTGTATGCACGATGTTTTTTAATGTATCTGTTTTGAGACATTATGGTAGAGATCCTACACATGTGATTGACATGAGTTCCTTGCAGGTGTTGAACGACGGTGCGCTCACGGCGGAGACAATATGCATTCTGGACCATCACATTCGACGACTACGGTGTCGAACAGTCAATCAGGTCAAGGTCCAGAGGGACAATTATAGTCCACACTCAGCTACCTAGGAGGACGCATGTGATATGTGCTAGTAGTTTCAGTATTTGTTTGATAGATTATACATATAGATCTTGTCAGATACTTTTATTACTGCATTTTATATACTATACAACTTCATGACGAAGTTCAAAACAAGAGGGGGTGTATGTAACATCCCACTCTTGCTAGGACTTGTTATCGACTTATTCTTTGAGGACACTTGCGTGCAAGTGATCTGGTTATAGTACATGGTTGTTTTTTTGGTTATGGATTCTTATGATGATGTTGATGGATTATGATTTGATGTTATTGATATATTCATATTGATAGATGCTATTGATGAGTTTTCCCCGAGTGTGCAGGACATTGATAGAGTGTGGATGTCGATGGGATCAATGGGCCTCCTTGGACTTCGGATTGAGTTAGGGAGTGGATTTTATTGGTTTGATTATTTCATTTATGCATATGTGACATATGATCGATTTTAGTATGATTGTGTACTGGATCATTGGAAATGTTTCATTGATGGATGTAGGATGATGAATGATTTATAATCTGACTCACATAAGGAGTAAAGGGGCAATGCACATAGACCATATATTGAGGGATAAATGTGGCAAAGTCCCTATCACAACCTACTAGTACTCCCATCGTGGCTAGAATTGTAGGTTAATGGTTACCTAGTTCGAGAGGTCCACGATGTCGTGAGGGAAGACTGAGATAGTCACTCATAAAGATTTCTAAGGGGAATTCAATAAGGCATGGTCCTTATTCCTTAGAATCCCTTAGTCTCTCACAAGGTTGCCTGAGTGGACTATTAACTCCAAGGGTTGGACAACTACCAAAACCAATCAAAGGCGAGTGACACCCTTGGAGCACAAAGTGCGTCTTGAAGGTCACATCGCGGAAATAAAACGTGAGTCAATGAATCTAGGTGGCCTACAAAACCTTGAGTGAATAATTAAACCTTATAAAATATTTAAGAATTGCCAGATTTAATTAATTAATTAAGGATTGAAATTATTAATTGAATCCCCAAATGAAAGTCTAAGCCTATTAAAAAAATAAAATTAGCCTAAGTCTAAGTTAGTAAGAAGACTAAAAACAAATTATAAATTAAATAATGAGGGGATGGAGTAAATCAATTTAACAAATTAAGAAAAATAAAATAAACCTAAAGATTGATTTAATACACATATGAGAAATAAATTACGAAATTGGAATTTAAGGTAAGAATGGAATAAAGATGAAGGAATGTGTACACATAGAAAGGTATCTAGAGTCTAGTTAACACTAGTCTAATTAGGAGAAGAATCCTATTTTAACTCAACTTAGATTTAGTAAGGCGTCAATAATTAATTGGAAATAAGGGGAATAAAGAGATAAATAGGAGTGATTTAAGGAGCACTTTTAGGAAGGGTGAGGAAAATTGTCTTTTATTAAAATAAATTGTGGAATTAGTTGTGCAAATTGGGGGAGAGGATGACAAGTGTAAGGGGGAAATAATTCTAAATTCTTTAATTAAAAATAAAATTAATTGTGCAAGTGGGGATGTGTCATGGAGAAATTCTATAAAACAAATGGCCTAGATGAGAAATGGATCACATTGGTGATGGGTAAAGTTATGTTGCAGAATTTTTGACTGGTTTTACTTGTGAAAGTTGGGATACCCGTGCTTGAGAGAGAGTGGTGGCTCTACGTTGCGAGGCAAAATGGGAGCTAGAGGATTTCTGGTTGTGTTTGTGCTTGGCCCCTTTGTGGTTCGGGGGGCTAGGGGGGAAGAAGTGTACCCCTAGCATTGGCTGGGAGGTACCAATGACTTCTCTGCGATTAACAAGCGGGAGGACGAAAGGATCACTAGTTGTCAAAGAACATTTCCAAGCCTAGCTTCGTCGGTGATGGTATTCTCCTTTGCGCTTGAATTTTAATAAGATTTGATTATATATGTATGGTTTTCTTATTCATTGCTTATGTAATAAAAAAACTATTAACAAATGCATTCTCCTTGTCGCTTGAATTGTAATAATATTTGGTTGTATATGTAATGTTTTCTATTTCACCGCAGATGTAATGGAAACAATGGTATCAAAATGTATTCCCTTGTCGCTTGAATTGTAATAAGATTGGATGTATATGTAATGTTTTCTATTTTTCCGCAGATGTAATAAAAACTCAATTTCGAATTTTGCAGTTCCCTTGACGGTCAAGTACGATAGAAGGAATTTATCGAGACTGAATTTAAATTAGAATATCTTACTTTGATATTCCATTTATCCATATGCTCTATGCTTGGTCTGTTGTTAATGATTATAACCAATACAAAATTGAAGTAAGTTATGGCTTCTATTACAGATTTTATGGTATTTCTAAACTCAGTTGATGTGCCCTTTTATTATATCTTTTTCAACTCGATTCCTTTCGATCGCCATGAATAGTTGGGTGATCATTAAGATGCTCTATTGCCTTTTTCCTACTGTGATATACTCAATAGAAATTCCTCTCAGTCGTTGTCCTCAATTGGTGTGACACTGAGTTGCTTGTCAATTATTGAAAACTGAGTAAACATTTGTTTAATCCCTTCTTGGATACTTGTGACACTTGTTCTTTATCTTCATAAAAGAGAACTTTTGGCTAAAATCGACCCTCCTATTTTCTTGGTTCAACACATGAAAAATATTGCAACTTGAATGATGCATAGGTAGTTGATCTGGTGGCCTCACTATATCAACCCCATGGTACCCTTCCTTGAGGGAGAATCCAAGATGCAGGTGGGTTCGATGGGGAGTGAATTCCCTGGTGTTTATGCAAAGGTTTGTCTGCTTTATGCATATAATCTTGAATTGTTGAGGTATAATTGCAACAATCCTTAAATAATTTTGAAGCATATTGGCAGAGTATCCATGCGAATCTATTGGTATCATGACAAGAAAAATAGCTGACAACATTCTCAGTAATGATAGAAGGATATTTATGCATATCTACAAGGAGAAACTTCCTTGGGTCAACATACGCAGTCAATCTTAATTCTTAGCGTAAGAGCTTGATGTCAACACACTCAATTATTTATTAACTTATGAGCTTGTTGTTGTAGTAACGGAGGTAGTGGCCCTCGCACACGATGTTAACCTTGGCATTATATGAATTTTGCGAGAGTCTTAACCTATTAGGTTGTCACACATCCATTTAATGGGTTGCATATTATAGTAAGATGGATGGAGTGGATTTAGCACCAAATCCCCTTCTTAGCTGAAAGACACTTTGTTAGTTCCAATAGGACTTCGTCTCTTGTTTTTTTTCTTATTCTTATTTTGGATTACAATTCCTGGTTAGCACACAAACGCCCCTTATACATTTCTTGGGGCTTGTGCCATGTCTATTGGGATATCGTTACATCCTCTTTAACACTTAATTAGAATTGTTGAGATGTTGTGTTAACACTGTTAAGAGTTATCTTTTACTTGGGTTGAGATGTTTCATTATGATCTCTCCTTGCATTATAGAGGGAGGATGTGAACTCATCCCTTGTTGTACCAGGATTGAAGGACTGCCTGAATCATTTTCATGTGTGGTATATGATTTAGGTGTGTGGGTTTTTGTTTTGTTTACCATGAATGAGCATCCTTAGAGTAGTATATTGGCGTCCAAATTCATGTTACTGTTCCCTGTTACCTTCTTCATTTTGATTGGATTTAGTGTCTTCTATTTCCACTAGTTCAATGTGTGACAATGTCGTTGAGTTCTTGAAGCTTTTGTTGTACCAGGATTTGAAGAACTGTGTTTGTCTTAACTGCCAAATTGTGTGAGTGTGATCTAGTTGTTAGTTGGTTATCCCCTTTTCTCAAGCAAGCCTTCCTCTGTTTAAATCTAGGAACCAAGCCTTAGATTATTACTGCCTATCACTATTTTCTTTTTCCCTTACCTTAATCGTATCAATCAAGACTGTTTATGGTGCATTTTATGTCGATATTTATTTTAGATGGATACCCAAGGAAACCTTCACTTTTGATGTGATTATCAATGTCAATCCCTTATAACGCTCATTTTCACTAATGTGATAGTTCCTTTTTGACCTGTGAGTTAGCTTAGATCCTTATGTAAATCCTTCGGCTGAATTCTCCTTAATTCTTAAGGAACTTTAAGAATAACATAGACATTGCTATGGTATAGTGGGGTCTTCCTTGGGTTCCTTATTGGTTTCACAAGACATCTTGGATTCCTTACCTTTATAATTGATAGGATTGATATACATACTACTTAGAGGGAGATGAAAACGTATCGACCCTTGTATAAGAACATTGATGTAGCGTGAAGTATTCATGTATTGTTAAAATAATATTTGGGTCCTTCCTTTAAACTTAAACATGGATTTTTAATTATCCTGGAATTTCTCGTACATTGTGTAAAATAGATTGTTCTCTCCTTTAATTTTAACTAGATTACTCTTGTGCCATGATTAATTGATGACTAAGATTGATTGATTGATCTAGTTGATGTTCAACTTGATTGGATTAGTGGGAATTAGACACCTCCTTGTTCCTCAGAACAGTCGCCAGCCCTGAGACCTTAAGTGGTAAAAATCAATCGGATGAATCCTGGGCTTGAGTATTTCTTATGTGTCCTAGAGGTCCTAACCTTGTAGGGTAGGCTGGGAAGGTAGTTCTTTTAATTATTCAGTGTCTGGTTGATCATTTATATTTTCTTTAGTTGATCTTGCGTCACTATTTATGATACTTGTCGATTATGTGTCGTTATATAAAGTGATGAAGTGTTAATTATGTATCGTTACTAATTATGTTAATGCATTGACTTTGTGCTTCTATCAATTATGTTAATGCTTGATTTCATGTCGTCGCTAATTTGGATGATGTGTTGATAGCATTGCTAATTAATTATGTTGTGGCGATATTAACTTTTCCTCATGTAAATATATATATATATCTTGTACATAGCTATTTGTTATCGTAATGGAGGGGGTCGTTACATGTGGTATCAGAGCGGGTTCAACCCCACGACTTGGGATCATTACGCCTTCCACTGTTTCAAAATTTTGATTAATAACTTATCGCTAATTAAAATTGAAACTGTCCTTACGGTAATTGTGGTTAGAGGACACTGTAGAGGTAGACAACGTGATGCTAGGGGAAGAGGTGGAACACCTCTATTAGAAGAGAAATTCATTGGGAAAGAGCAGGTTGTGGTGGGGGATGTGGTTGGTTTGATGAGGTCCTTCCAGAGGATGTCAGAAGCCTTAACTAATCGACTAGATAGAGATGAGGCCAGGGCGCATGTACCCACTAAGAGTTCACAACACGCTCCAGTTGGTAGTGGTAGAATTCACAGAGGACTCGAGAAGGTTAAGTTTCCCAAATTCATGGGTGCCACGAATGGCTCAGCCATTGAGGCATGGTTGGAGAACATGGAGATGTGCTTTTCACTTCATGACTACACATCCCACATGAAGGTCTGCATGGCGGTCTTCCAACTGAAGGGGAGTGCTCTTTTATGGTGGAAGACGCTCCTACCTCATCTAAACATGGCTTTCAAAGATGTATCATGGGAATTGTTCGAGGAATGGTTCCAGGAAAGGTATTTGTCAGATAAATTCATTGAATGCCAACTCAATGAGTTCAACACCTTATGATAGCATGGTCGTATGATTCCTAAGTGTGAGGCTTGATTCATGGAGCTTCTTAGGTACTCTCCACATCTTCACACCAAGAAGCTAATCAACAAGTTTTTGTTTAGCCTTAACTTCATCATTCTCTCGAAGGTGAGGATCATAATGCCTCAGACGTTGCACGATATAGTACGAAAGGCCCACATAGCTGAGGAATATTTGACCAGCGGGGGTCAGGGTAGGACTCTAGCAAGACCGACTGGATAGATGACATCAGGTGCACAACAACATCAGACACTAGCCCAACATACAATAGGGTATCGAGATACGTCGAGAGGATCCACATTCATGACATCACGATCATCGTATCCTCAGCAAAGGAATCCCTACAGAGGACCACAACATCAACAACATCGTCACCCATAACAACAACAATTTAAGCATGTTCAACAGAACAGACTAGGATATTAGGCTGGTAGGCCAACAAATTCTACCTCAGGGACCAAGAGTACTGGACCGAAGAACACATGTTGGACATGTGGAGAGCCACATCATCAACAAGACTTTCCAGTTGAGAATGCCAGAGTGGTCGGGTCAATGGGACAACACTACAGTTGGATATTTGGGAAAGGACCACAAGATTCATGCAATGGTGAATAACCGCTAGACTGAGCACTAGTCCACTGTGCTCAAAACGTAAAGTATCGTCGCCGACCAAACCTTTAGTATTTTGATAGATCTAAGTGCTACATATAACTTTATTTCTATTACAATGATGAAAAGAATTAAGGTAAAGGAAATCGAGCAGGAAGAGTTTAGATACGTAGAAATGGATTCAAGTGCCAAACAGAAGGTTGGAGGAAAGGTTGTGGATTGTCACATTAACTTGGAAGATTTCAAAATGAAGTTCGACCTATATGTCACGATCTTAGGATTGTATGACATCGTGATCGGTATGTACTAGTTGGAATCGCATGATGCGATATTCAACTGTAAGATGAAACTATTGATTTCGACCGATGATGAGGGAAAAATAAGAGTGATCATAGGAACAAAACAGGGAGTTTCCTTGAGGTTCATTTCTTCCCTACAACTACAGAAGAGCTTGCGAAAAGGATGGAAGTTATTTAAAATCTTAGCGCTAAACGACAAGGGAGAGACAAAAGGATTAGAAAAACTTTTGGTAGTACGAGAGTTTGCTGATGTGTTTCCAGAAGAGTTACCAGGTTTTTTGCTCGAAAGAGAATTGGAATTTACAATCGACTTCTAACCTGTAACTGAACTGATAGCAAGAGCACCTTATCAGATGTCAATGCTTGAGTTAAAGGATTTGAAAATTCCACTAAGGGAGTTGTTGGACCTAGGAATTACACGTCCAAGTGTGTCACCTTGGGGTGTGCCTGTTATTTTCACAAGAAAGAAGGATGGGTCGTGGAGACTCTGTATTGACTACCATCAATTGAAAAAGGTAACGATCAAGAACCAATATCCATTTCCAATATTAGATGATTTGTTTGATAAAATGAAAGGAGCGACAATGTTTTCAAAGATTGACTTGAGATCAGGTTATCGCCAGTTATGAATTAAAAAGGAATATATTCCTAAGACTGCCTTCAAGACGAGGTTTGGACACTATGAGTTTACTGTTTTACTATTTGGAATAAAAAACACCCTTGGGTTATTCATGATATTGATGAATGGGGTGTTCCACGAATACTTGGACAAGTTTTTCAAGTATTCATTGATGACATATTGATATATTCTCAGACGATGGAAGAACATGAAAAACATTTCCGCTTAGTACTATAGTGTTTACGAGAAAACAAATTATATGGGAAACTGTCAAAATGCTATTTTTACCAATCAAGGATTCATTACTTAGGGCATGCTATATCCGATGAAGGCATTGTTATGGATCCAATGAAGGTAAAGGATATTATGGAATGGATTGTACCGAAAAACGTACCTGAAGTACACATTTTTATGGGTTTAGCAGGATATTACCGACGGTTCGTTGAAGGTTTTTCAAGGATAGAAAATTCGATACTAGAAGTACACATCTTTATGGGTTTAGCAGGATATTATTGACGATTCATTGAAGGTTTTTTGAAGATAGAAAATCCGATCAACGATGGAAGAACATGAAAAAAAATTATGCTTAGTACTACAATGTTTACAAGAAAACAAATTATATGGGAAATTGTCAAAATGTTATTTTTACCAATCGAGGATTCATTACTTAGGGCATGCTATATCCGATGAAGTCATAATTGTGGATCCAACAAAGGTAGAGGCTATTATGGAATGACATGCACTGACAAACGTACCAGAACTACGCATCTTTATGGGTTTAGAAGTATATTACCGACAGTTCGTCGAAGGTTTTTTGAAGATAGAAAATCTGATCACATAATTGCAGAAGAAAAACAAGAAGTTTGTGTGGACCGAGAAATGCGTAGGAGAATTTCAAAGGCTCAAGGAGTTGTTGACGACAACTCCGATACTAAAATTCCCCGACATGGACAGGGATTTCTGAGTATACATAGACGTATCCAAGGAAGATTTAGGTGGAGTCTTGATGCAAAATGGTCGAGTGATCGCTTACATCTCCAGGAAATTAAGAAAGCACGAGGAGAACTATGCAATGCATGATTTGGAGTTATTGGCCATTGTTTATTCCTTGAGAGTGTGGAGACACTATCTGATTGGACAAAAATTTGAACTAAAAATAGATCACTGTGGATTGCAACACATATTTACACAGAGTGACTTGAACCCACAACAAAGGCATTAGTCATAATTACTTACCGAATATGATTTTGAGATTATGTACATTAAAGGAACAATGAACAGAGTGGAAGATGCATTGAGTTAGAGACCACACATATTCTCGGTGATACCTCTTCAGACAAATCTTCGAGAAAATATTCTAACTATGCAGTTCGACGATGACTGGTATAAATAGGTTAAGGAAAATATTAGACAAGACACCATGTTGGTACCAAATTTTGAAGGATATACATTGGAAACTGACGGATTGATGAGGTATAATAACTGGATTTACGTACCCCCTAACGATGAATTGAGAAGTTTGATCTTAATCGAAGCTCATAGAGAAATGTACATGGCTCATCCAGGAGTCACAAAGATGAGGGAAAACCTTAAGCTCTTATTCTTCTGGAAATGAATGCAGGCGGACATAGTTAACTACGTGGCGAGATATCTAGAATGTCAGGAAGTGAAGGCTGAATATAGACATCCGACAGGGTTACTACAGCCTCACTCTATATTGTAATCGAAATGGGAGGTCATTTCGATGGGCTTTATTGTTGGATTTCCACTGATGGTAAGGAGGCATGACTCGATTTTCGTGGTAGTTGACACTCTGATGAAGAGTGCACATTTTATTCCTATGTGTACAATGTATCAGGCACCATACATAGCTAGAGATTTTATCAGCGATATTGTGAGATTACATGGTGTGAAAAAAAGGATCATATCCGATAGAGGATTAGTGTTTACAAGGCATATTTGGACCATTTTCCAAGAGGACTTGGGGACACAGCTGAATTTTTGCACAATGTATCACCCCGAGACTAACGGGAAGACAGAAAGAACGAACCAAATCTTGGAATATATGTTTCTTGTGTATGTAATTGACCAACAAAAGCATTGGGAAGATTTATTGCCACTGAAAGAGTTTGCATACAACAACAACTATCAAAGTACCATTAAGATGACATTGTTTGAGTTTCTTTACGGGAGATTGTGTCGGACTCCATTGAGATGGGATCAAATTGAATATAGGGTATTGGTTGGACTAGAAGTGATCCAAGGAATGGAAGTACAAATGAAATCGATAAGACAAAGGATTAAATAAGCACAAGATCGAAAGAAGAGTTATGTTGATGCACATCACGTTGACCACAATTAGGAAGTTGGCGAACGAGTCTTCTTGCGGGTGAAACCGCACAAGATTTCGATCAAGTTTGGAAATGGTGCTAAAATATCTCCTAGGTTTGTGGGACCTTTAAAAGTTGTGGAAAAGAAACGATCTGGGGCCTATCCACTAGCATTTCCTGATTCTTTGAGGAGTATGCACGATATTTTTCATGTATCTATTTTGAGACATTATCTTAGTGATCCTACACATGTGATTGACATGTGTTCCTTATAGGTGTTGCATGAGGGTACGCTCATAGTGGAGCCAATTTGCATTCTGGACCATCGCATTCAACAACTACGACGTCAAAAAATCGATCAAATCAAGGTCCAGTGTGACAATTATAGTCCACACTCGGCTACCTGCAAGGACGCATGTGATATGCGCCAAAAATTTTCGTATTTGTTTGATAGATTAGACATATATATCTTGTCAGATACTTTTATTATTACATTTTGTATACTGTACAACTTCGAGATGCATTTTAAAACAAGAGGGGGTGTATGTAACATCCCACTCTTTCTAGCACATGTTATCGACTTATTCTTTGAGGACACTTGTGTGCAAGTGATCTGGTTATAGTACATGGTTGTTGTTTTGCTTATGGATTATTATGATGATGTTGATGGATTATGACTTGATGTTATTGATATATGTGTATTGACAGATGCTATTGACGGGTTTTCCCTGAGTGTGTAGGACATTGACAGATTGTGGATACTGATGGTATCAATGGGCCTCCTTGATCTCGAGATTGAGTCAGGGAGTAGATTGTATTGGTTTGAGTATTTAATTTATGCATATGTGACATATGATCGATTTTAGTATGGTTTTGTATTGGATCATTGATAGTGTTTCATTGATGGATGCAGGATGACGAATTATTGCTAATATGACTCACATAAGGAGTAAAGGGGCCATGCACATAGACCATATATTGTGGGAGAAATGTGGAAGAGTCCCTTTCACAACCTACTATCACTCCCACTATGGATCGATTGTAGGTTAACGATTACCTAGTTTGAGAGGTCCACGATGTCGTGAGGGTAGACTAAGGCAGTCACTCACAAAGATATCTAAGGGGCACATAATAAGGTAGGGTCCTTATTCCTTAGAAGCCCTTAGTCTCTCACAAGGTCACCCGAGTGGAGTGTTGAATCCAAGGGTTGGAAAAATACCAAAACCAGTCAAAGGAGACTGGCACTCTTGGAGCATGGAGTGCGTCTTGAAGGGCACATCGCGGAAATAAAATGTGAGTCAATGAATCTAGGTGGCCTAGAAAACCTTGAGAGAATAATCAAACCTTGTAAAATCTTTAGGCATTGTCGGATTTAATTAATTAATTAAGGATTGAAATTATTAATTGAACCCCCAAATGAAAGTCTAAGCCTATTCAATTTTTTTTTTATCCTAAGTCTAAGTTAGTAAGAAAACTAAAACTAAATTATAAATTAAATAACGAGGGGATGAAGTAAATCAATTTAAGAAATTAAGAAAAATAAAATAAACCTAAAGATTGATTTAATACAAATATGTGCAAGAAATTACCAAATTGGAATTTAAGGTAAGAATGGCATAAAGTTGAAGGAATGTGTACACATAGAAAGGTATCTAGAGTCTAGTTAAAACTAGTCTAACTAGGAGAAGGATATTGTTTTAACTCAACTCAGATTAAGTAAGGTGTCAGTCATTAATTGGAAATAAGGGGAATAAAGAGACAACTAGGAATGATTTAAGGAGTGCTTTTAGGAAGGGTGATGGAAATTGACTTTTATTAAAATAAATTGTGAAATTACTTGTGCAACTTGGGGGAGAGGATGACAAGTGTAAGGGGGAAATAATTATAAATTATTTAATTAAAAAGTGAATTAATTGCGCAAGTGGGGATGTGTCATGGAGAAATTATATAAAACAAATGGCCTAGATGAGAAATGGATCACACTGGTGATGGGTAAAGGTATGTTGCAGAATGTTTGACTGGTTTTACTTGTGAGAGTTGGGATACCCATGCTTGAGAGAGAGTAGTGGCTCTACCTTGCGAGACAAGCTAGGAGCTAGAGGATTTCTGGTTGTGTTTATGCATGACCCCTTTGTTGTTCATGGGGCTTTGGGGAAGAAAAGTACCCCTAGCATTGGCTGGGAGGTACTGGTGATGTCTTTGCGATTAGAAAGTAGGAGGACGGAAGGATCACTAGTTGTCGAAGAACATTTCCAAGCCTAGCTTCGTTGGTGACAGTATTCTCCTTTGCGCTTGAATTGTAATAAGATTTGGTTATATATGTAGGCTTTTTTTATTCTCTGCAAATGTAATAAAAACACTGTTAACAAATGAATTCTCCTTTTCACTGGAATTGTAATAAGATTTGGTTGTAGATGTAATGTTTTCTATTTCTCCGCAGATGTAATGGAAACACTAGTATCAAAATGTATTCCCTTGTCGCTTGAATTGTAATAAGATTGGATGTATATGTAATGTTTTCTATTTTTTCACGGATGTAATAAAAATTTGTTTATCCATTCATATGCTCTATGCTTGGTCATTGTTAATGATTATAACCAACACAAAACTAGTAAGTTATGACTTATGTTACATATTGTATGGTCTTTTTAAACTTAGTTGATGTGCCCTTGTATTATATCATTTTCTGCTCGATTCCTTTCGATCACCATGAATAGTTGGGCGATCATTAAGATGCTCTAGTGCCTTTTTCCTATTGTGAGATACTCAAGCGAAATTCCTCTCGGTCGTTGTCCTCAATTGGCGTGATGGTGAGTCACTTGTCAATTATTGAAAACTGAGTACAAATTTGTTTAATCCATGCTTGGATACTTGTGATCTTGGTATTTAACTTCATAAAAATGAACTTTTGGCTAAAATAGACCCTCCCATTTTCTTGGTTCAACACACCCAAAATCTTGCAACTTGAATCATGCATGGGTGATCAATATGGTGGCCTCACTGTATCAACCCCATGGTACCCTTCCTTGAGGGTGAATCCAAGATGAAGGTAGGTTTGATAGGGAGAAAATTCCTTGGTGTTTATGCAAAGGACTTTCCTCTTTCTGCATACAATCTCGAATGGTTGAGGTATAATTGCAACAATCCTTAAATAATTTGAAGCGTATTAGCAGAATATCCATGTGAATCTGCTGGTATCGTGCCAAGAAAAATAGATGAAAACATTCTCAGTAATGATAGAATGATATTTAT
>ML791263.1:44554-61273 GCA_009831015.1 Picea engelmannii | reverse complement strand
CCCATCATAAAAGTTGCATCCATGTCAGGAAGTGCATGAGGATGCAAATAACATAATTACAATACCAAATCATGAGATTGAATTGGTTGAATTTGAACATCAGGAGATAGGTCATGTCTATTATGATCCTATAGCTGTCTAGATGGAGGAGCTATTGTTTTCAGAATTCCCATTGATTCCCGAATTTTCTGGAATTGTTCACAGTCCCAGAGCTCTGTGTTGTGAAGATCAGGATGGAAATCAATTCATGATACCTATGAAAGTTCTATTTCTAATATTGATTGAAAACATTGAAAGAGAAGAATTGTTAGAGCAGTTTCTCGACTGGCTCCACTAGCATTATTGTATCATTTAGAATAACAAAATTATCAATAGTGTAGGGTAGGTAGAAGTTTTGAATAAGCTCAGTCATTTGAGCATTTTGTTCAATATTGTATAGTTTCCAGTAGAGTTTGTAGTTGATAGTATCTAGTTCACTGTTCAGTCAAATTTGATCTAGTTCAAGATTGTAGCTGCAATGACTCCATGTCCCAACAAATAAAGCACTGGTTTGCATGTTCAGAGATATGAGATTCTTGACACCTCCTGAAAGAGCTGCCATCCCCAGGTGGAGCCTATGTTGGGGTCCTATAATCATAGCAACTTGATTCTTTAGCTGCTTATTTGGTGTTTCTCCCGTGATGACGACATCTAGCTTACTGGGCTCAGTTGATTCCATTTCCCCCTCCATCCATTTCGCCCGATCCTCCATCACCCTGCTACATCCTTCATCCAGCACTGCGTCTGTCAGTTCCTCACCCTTCACTTCATTTCACCCATCACTCATTCCTGCATAAACAAGCTTAGGATAAAAAATATTAAGTCAATAATAAATGATTAGTGGGGTTCTCTAAATACTTATTAGCCTAATAAATTTATTTCAATAGGATAATTAAAAATAAAATATTAAATAGATTAGTTATTAATTAATTAGTAATTAGTAATTAACTTAGTTTGATTAAGATAGTGTTTAGGTTAATTTATCAGAATTAACATTAATAAAAAACTAATAAACAAAACAAACATTAATTAAAAACAAATTAAATAAAAAATTAAATAAAACAATAAAACAAATAAAAAATACATATAAATTAAAAAGCAATAAAACAAATAAAAAATACATATAAATTAAAAAACAAAACAAAATATAATAAAAACATATAAAAAAAATACAAAACAATAAAACTTAAATAATAGAAAACTAAATTAAAACACATAATAAACATATTACAAATAATTAAAAACAAATATTAAAATAAAACAATAATCTAAAACTCTAATTAAAAAAATAAAACAAAATATAAAACATAAACATATAACAAATAAAATGAATAAAACAAAACTAAAAAAAAAACAAAATTAAAAATGAATAAAACTACTATCCTAAGTCTACAACCCACCGTAGTCCCGTACAACTCGGACCCCCCCTCTCACGTCCCATCAACTCCAAGGGGGTCCGAGTTGGTGGTATTGGGAGGGATAGGTGTCATCTTCTGGTGAACTCGAACCCCGCCTCCCAATACCACTTACCACCTTGGGGGTGTTCGACCAAAACCACTCACCTCTCCAAAACTGCCCTCCCAAAAACTCAAAACCGCTTGTTTTTTGCTTGTTTAACACCTCGTCCTTAGAAGCAGATTCCGGGCAAACGGAGACAGATTTTCAAAAACCGAGAGAGGTGTTTGTTCAGAACGGGATGAAGAACAAAAAAATATTCCATATTTTTGACAGGTTCCACCAGTTGGGAGAATCGAAGCCATCTTTTAGTCTCATTTTTTCAGTTTTGCATTTTTCCTATTTTAGTCCCGATTTTGCGGGAGCTATTTCAGCGAGTTGGAGACAAAATTGGAGAAGCTGAAAGAGGTTTTTTCTCCAAACAAGCTCATCTACAATAACCGGCTTCTATTTTTACACAGGTGTCACCATTGAGGAGAAACAAAGGTATGAATTGACCCTGTTTTTTTAGCAGTTCTACCCATCTTTCATGGTGGACAGTTCCAAATTGTTTGGGGATTTCTTGCTATTTTTGGTCGAGGTGGTTGAATTAGACCTCCTGAGCCCAGGAAGAGTCTATTTTATATATTGTGATGAATCAAATATGCAAAGGAGGAGTTGGAAACCATGATTTGATTTGTATCAGATCTCATAGAGCCTCCATGAATTCATATTTCAGTAATACAGTGCTATGCTGCAGGATTCTTGTGACTAATTTGACTGGTGATGTGCATCCCTCTTTGTAAATTTATTTTTATGTTATCATAATTAATTTCTACAGCTGAATTATTTCGAGAGGATTAAGAACATAATTGGTTTTAATGTACCCTCTATCTCTGGCTTGGTATAGTTTTTTATGTTTTCTGTTGAAGATTAAACTCAGAATTCTCAGTTGCTCTATGTTTAATTGGATTTCTTAACCTCTTCCATCTCTCCCATTTAATTTAAATTAAAATATCCAGTGAGTTGTCTACCTTGCCCTGCAAAGATTAGCCTGTTGACATGGATTTTTGATCATTCATTGTGGTGACTCCATAGCCCATGGTTTCTCTTCTCGGCCCCTACCCAATTCTTAAAAACAAATCCTATTCTGCATAACTAGCCTAATATACAAATCCAAACAAAGTTATATCAGACAAAGAGATCCTTCTCTGAGTCATGGAGGGATAGATCCTTGACTCCAAGTGGTTTTGATGTTGCCTCTGTGATTGCCTCCACATCCTTGGGGAAAATTACAGGGTGCTAACATATTCTAACATCTAACCCTTATTTATGTATGAGATGCATGCTTGTAGATTTATTTTTGTTTGTCTATGAATGCAGGTTTGCCTTGGGAGGAGGTTTTCTACCAGTGAAGCTATCAAGCATGAGAGGATTGTCACCGAGTGCAGATTAAAGGTACAATTACCTAATACTTCTCATTTTTATTTTCTTTCATAAGGCTGGGGTATATTTGGGTTAGTTAGAGAAGTAGGATACTTTTAAATAGTTATTGATCTGCCTACAATGTAAACCATGGTGTAGCCATAGGGGGTTTTTTCTTACTAGAAGAACTGGCGACCATACTGGGGAAGCCTCTAGGGTTTTAGGGGATTTTTTGGGTTTTGATTGGTTTTATACCTTTTGAGTTTCTGTTGAGTCCATTGAGTCTTTTAAGGGGCCTATTCACCTTTTGATGCCATACTAGTTCTCCCTGCCCTATCACTCAATCTGTTTTATTTCTTTTTTTTTCAAGAAATACAGAGGTGTACACGACCTGCTATGGGACAAAACACATACATATGTTCCCTTATTTATAGACAACCTGCATACATATGCAATATGCTTAAGCATCAGTAGTGTACCTGTGACAAGAAATTGTTTTTAAGAAGAGGTAGTCAACCTCTTCCCTATTGAGGTTTTTACTTCTCAGGGTTTCTTGACTAAGTTCAATGTCTTTGGTTTTTACCGTCATAGCTTGGGTTAGATGTTAGTTTGCTTGTCTTTTAAAAGATTTCTTGTGTTTAAATTATGAAAGGGTTTTAGGCGAGTCTTTGAGTTTAATGATCAACCTGTTTGGTGTCTTTAGCGACTCCCTGTGATTCGTAGTGGGTCGGAGGTCAGTTTCAGTCTTGTCTAGTATTTTATTTTTCCCCTTTCATTTGCTTTAAACAAAAGAAGAAAAAGACTTATTTAAGGTTTTTCTTGTTTGAAGCATTTTCAAATAAAAAAAGAAAAGAAAAAAGATTGTTCATTTCTTAGTTTGGTAGAGTAGTTAGGGTTAGTTATTTTACTTGAAAGAAAAAAGAGTTAATTTTTTAATTTCTTTACTGATTTCTTAAAACTTAAGTAGCTCGTAGTCGAGTGATTTTTTTTTTTGGGTATTCTTTTAAAAGATATTGAAAAAGTTAGTTATGAAAAGTTGGTTACAAAGAGTTAGCTGAAAATCTTTATTTTTCTAGAAGTAATTTTTCTTTTAGATTTTCATTTATTTTCTCCTCTTTTGTCTCTCATACACATCACTAGTTTCACTGCCATATCCTTTGAGTTAAAACAAGCCATTTAAAACAAACACTAATTTAAAATTAATTATACTTTTATGTTTGTAGGGTCAATCAACTAGTTTAGGGTTAGAGCCTTGAATTAGGTTGGAGAGGAAACTCTTCAAGGCTTATAAACAAACAATGGAGTCAAAGCTAGGGAGTGTAAAAGTCTAGTGACGTGAAAGTTATCTGGGACCCCCCTCTAACATAGGGGATAAACACAAAGTCGCGTGAGGAAAGGTAGCAGAGATAACCCCTCCAAAGTCGAACCAAACGTAGTGGGGAATGCATATTGAGGATCTGTCGTGGGATATTTTCGTTTGCATTTTCCTACGGAGCTTCGTGGACCTCAAATCCATTCGAGATCCTCAGTTGTCTTCCAGACCACTTTCTTTTTATACCCTCAGTAGGTTTCAAACTTGTTATCCTGCTCATTGTGGTCCACTCGACTAATGACTGTACCCGCCTGGTGACTATTCGCGAGTTCGAAACTTAGTTGTCGTTATTCTAGGGACTTACACAGGTGACTGCGGGGGTATACCATGATACCTAGGGTAGATGTCGGGCCATGCTTCGCAAAATATACCCGAAGGGTGCTTCTATGTTCAATTTTCACTTGCATCGGTAAGTTTCTCTAGTGTTGGCTTGCGTAACTGTTCTTCCAACTAGATAGTGGTTTGCTTTGTTTATCTTGTAGGAGATTTTCTATTGTGTGCTTTGTTTTACACGATAGTTAAAGCCTTATTGTGTCGTTGATATTTTCACAAAGTGGAAGATCAAGAGCTCCGTCAGTCGCGAAGGTTTCAGGGCCTGTCGCCGATTACATTTGAGCCATCACTGCCACCGTTAAGGCGAAGACTTGACCAACAAGGGTCATTTGAAGCGACCAGCCCATAGGAAACTGTGCCCGAACCAACTTTGAGAGGAGAGCAATCGAATATGGAAGAACTCATTATTTTTTACTATGGAGCGAAATCTCTCAGTCTGGTTAACCCTCTGATCATTGACTTGTCGATGACAATCTTGGTACAAGTTGTCCCTCCAAGGGTAACACCTCACGAGCATCAAATAGTCTTACAAGAAATTATGGAAGAAAATGTTGCTACTTCGTTAGGGAGTCCTCACACTCCCTCAACGACTGCCACCACATCGGGTATTCCGCATCCTAACCAACCTTCATTGGAAGCGACCACCGCTCCATTCACATAGAGTGTGACGAGCCCTCTATTTTTGTATGGGATGCCCAACTTTGATACTAACTCCATCCTTACCTAGTCCACCCTACATACCATGGGTCTTGGGGCAGGGAGCTCAAATGCTCCCTTGCAAGGGTCCATGGGGGGCACCGCATCCTCCTATAATGCTATCCCTTATGGTGGGGGTCATATACCTCCTCCATCCCCCTCGCTCAGTGGTGCTTTCCAGCCACCTGTCGGGCCAAAAACAAGCTACAACTTGTTTAGAATAGGCAGTCTAGGACCATCATCTTACACCACGCTGGTGGGATCCATGTCATTCTCTTTGTTCAACATGTTTGGTAATAACACTTTTTTGTCAGCTGCCGTCTCAGCCGGGGGAAACCCTGGTTTTGGAAAACATAATCATTTGCAAGGTACTATTCCTACACAAGGGGCAAGTACAAGAGTTTTCTCCTCACAAGGACTTTGGAATCCTTGATAGGGATCAGTTGCCTCATCAGGGATGTCGACCGTGGGAAACCCCTTCCATGGTCAATGGAAACTTGGGCAAGGCTCAATACCTATGCTCGTCTGATCGGCAAGGGGAACCCCTTCCAGAATATTTGGAACACAACACAGGGAGCAAACCCCGCCCAACCCTCAACGTCCAATTACAGGAATCAACTGATGATATCCCAACAAATGTAGTTTCCATACGTTGGTCAAGGCCATGGTATTTACCAGAACCCTAGCTAACAACCTAATTTTTCCTGGAAACCTGGTTCCATTTAGACTCCAGGATCCCTTTTTCCTATACATAGTACCTAGCCCAAACTATCATTTCTGACAATGTTACATATGCCATACTTTTCAAGGTTTCTTAATGACTCGATTTGTCATGATCTGCGTGGCCCCCCTTTGCCAACTAAGTTTCCCTCAGATATTCCAAAATTTGAAGGTAATCTTGACGAATACCCAGGTGATTATGTGACAACTTTCCACCTATGGTGCTCATTAAACTCACTGGAAGACGACTCTGTACAGTTGTTCCTATTTCAGCGCACTCTTATTGGGGGTGTCACGAAATGGTACACCGAGCTCGACTGCTCAAGATATTATTACTTTAGCGATTTGGCGATGGTTTTCCTGAACCATTTCCAGCTACCCGTGAGATACGATGCTGGCACCAAATTGCTAGCCAACTTTGAGCAGACTAAGGCCGATCATATCTCAGATAACATCCGAGAATGGGGACATTGGAAGAGTTTGACTAAGGTACAGGTCCCAATGGCTTTCCTGCTGGAGTGGTTCCTGAAGTCTTTGGTACCTTAGTTATCCAAGGATGTTGCAACTTCGGGAGTGTTTTCAGAGGAGGAGGTGAAAATGAGAGCACAACAACTTGAATTGATATACTCTCAGTCTGGCTTACTCTATGAGATTTTTCCATATGTGCCACGGTCCATCCTTGACAAGGCCAGACAAAATTCTGGACCACGTGTCGATAGTATAGTTGGTTTAGCACAAGAAAAGTCCATTGATCAACTCTCAAATCAATTGCAACAATTTTCGATACAACAGATAGCGGCCAGCCAGACCTATGGTTTGACTGTTCTCCCTACCCAAACATCAAATGTACACAGTGTGTAGTCGACAAACTTGAAGGCTAACCAAAAACCTGAAGGGAAGGAAAAATAGTGAAACAAGAAGGGTAAAGGGGACAAGAAACCCAACAACAATGCTGGTGGGGGTAACACAAAGAATATAAAGTTGAAGTATCTGTGTAACCTTTGCATGGAGGACAACCCGACTCACCTGTTCCCTCGACTTATGGAGGCTGAGAAGCTATTGGTGTAGCAACAACCTACTGTCTTAACGAATCCATTTCCACATGGGAAAAATATGACTCAAACCTCTTCGAGCACATATGGGGGTAGTCAGGGACCCCCCACGTCTTCTAGAAATCACTTGGTTTTGAACATTTATATGATGAAAGGTGACGCTTATATAGCGACTAGATAACATGATTACAGAATGTCAGAATATGCTGAAAAGGGTAAAGAAGCCACAAACCCACCCGTTCCTCTCTAGATCGAGAGGACGACGGGTGAAACAATGACACGCATTCTGAAAGGGGCATTCAAGAAAGATTCTCATACTCTGAATGCAAGGGTCACCCATAATTACTCTGTGGTGAAGGATTTGTCACAAACCCCTTGCGCGATGTCTGATTTGGAGGTCCTCCAGAGCTTCCCTTAATAGAGAAAGGCTTTGTTATCTGCTTTGGGATCCACATAGATTTGTAATCCGAGAACGATAGTTCTCGACACAACCGACTTGAAACCTTGTCTCCCTTACCATGTTGTGTTTCAGATAGTAGTGTCTTACACCATGAAAAATTTTACTTGGAATATTTTCCACACGGTGGTTGATGAGGGTGCCTTGACTTGGATGATGTCGTTGGCATGTTGGAACGCCATTGGCCAACTCGTTTTGTCTCTGTCACCTTCTCTGCTTACTTCTTTCGATGGTCTTTCATTTAGACCACATGGAATCATTCCTTCTTTCCTCGTCCAGTTAGGAGGGAAGACCGTGTGCGTCAAAGTTGAAGTGGTCGATGCACCTCTCAACTAAAACCTTCTATTAGAAAGGAGTTGGACCTATGCAATGCATGTAGTGGTTTCTATAGTGTTTTCGGTCTTGTTGTTTCCACACAAGGGTCGAATCGTAACCATTGACCGACTGCCCTTCTCTAGGCCTGAACCTTCATCGGGGGCATCCACGGTCTCGATGATTGATAACCCTCAGCTCGACGTCGTCAACGTGGGGGTTGTTTTATTCCCACCATTGATGGGTACTTTTGATTACCCGCCTCCTTCTAGCGATGTCAATTTTATATTGACTACCCCTGACCAGCCTAGGGCTGAAATTTTTCTAGTGTCATCATTTCGAACAACTTACTTTAATGATTCGTGGACTCTTCCTTCCCCATCAGCCTCGATGGAAGGGATAGGGCATCCTGGCATGGCCATTGCCTTGTCCGCGGTAGAATTTGCATACAGTATTGTCCAGCAAGCTTCAACCGACCTGGATCTAATTCTCGCATAGGAGTTAGATCTAGTTCTCGAGCCTATTTGGGCTCAAGGTTACCTCACCCTTTGATGAGGAAATTATAGAGGCATTGACTTGTTTGGAGAGACCCTGCGATGATCTCCATCATAGATCTTATTTCCTCCCGGAGTTAAGAAGAATAGAGGTAGGTGAATTCATGTTGACTATGACTAGAGACAAGTCTTGTCCTATTAATCCTCTGTCTACACACACAGTTTACGCCAAGGGTAATATGGAAAGTATCACTGAAATGATACCTATAGATGTCTCCAGAATGCCTGGCATTATGGAGAATGTTTTTGTTAGAGCGGACTGCTCCCCTGAGGAGATTTGAATCTATACAGATTTATTTAAGGAATTTCATGACGTTTTTTCTTGGTCTTATGAGGAAATGCCAAGCATTGATCCAAGAATCATCGAACATGAGATAATGACTTATCCTGACGCCAAGCCAATCTGATAGATGCTTCGTACAGTAAATCCTCAGAAAGAGGAAACTATTAAGGTTGAAGTGTTGGACAACTGAAAGGGGGGGGGGGTGAATCAGTTGTTACCGAGCTTAAAAAATTATGCTCATTTAAAAATATTTACAGAGCACTTCATGACAATCACAATAATGCAAGGAAGTAAGCAATAGAACATTCACCATCATTCACACACATGAAATACACAAATACAAATATTTCTTGAGGAAGCCCATAAAGGGTAAAAACCTCTTCTTCTTTATATGATATGTAATCTTTACATTCTATACATTATCATACTTATTAGATCCAATTCATTGTGAGGCTACAACCACTATTTTGCAAGCTGCAACTTTCTGAGAGCACCAACTCTCTTTTTTCTCTAGCACCTACTAGAAGGAAGCACCAACTCCCTGGTTTCTCTAGCACTCACTAGAAGGAAGCACCTACTCCCTGGTTTCTCTAGCACCCTCTAGAAGGAAGCAACAAATCCCTAAGTGTTCCAGCACCAACTAGATGGAAGCACCAACTTCTAGTCACACAGGCAACAACCTATATAACAAAGAACCAATTTTATCCCTTGCACCACCCTGCCATCCTGGTTTTTTTGGCTGCAACCAGATGGAAACTACAACTCCTAGTGTTCAAGCACCCACTTGAACCTCTAAGGACAATAGTCCTCCCTAGCACCTCCCAACCACCTTGAAATATAAAACTTTGCTCTCCGTTTATGTATTACAGTGATTCAATAGTTGTCATTGGATTACCAGGCTTATCACTGTTTTGTTGTGCTGCTCTGGTCTGCTTGCATCCTTTTGAGATTTCTTATCTTCTTCTCTGTCTTTGCATGCACACCTCATATTTCTCTTCTCTTCTTAGATATGCATCTCTGTTCTTTTCTTCTTTTGTGCTTCATCTCATGCACATCATGCTTCTACACGCATGCTTCACTCACAACAACAACCCTCATGTCTTCTATGTTCTACGTATTTATACTATATGTGCACCTTCTTCTTCCTCCATGCGCAATGCCTCTGCATGCTCTTCAAAGTGTCATGGTTCTTCTCATTGGGTTGTTTTCTGCCACTTCACCTTTCCACCCTTTTGTTCCCTCAAGCCTCTCTCTACTTTTCTTCATTCTACATCACCTTCTCATGTCGAGTCCTCTGGTGATCATCATGGAAACTCTTCATCTATTTTGGCGGTTACCCCCATGCGTTCATCCTCACTAGGAATTATGCTGAGATTTCTTAGCTTCACTGGCAGTCTAGACTCTTCATCCTCTCTTGCATCTGTCAATCGTCTCTATAATCAGTCTTCATTTCACTGGCAGATGCCTCGAGACTCTTCGTCTCCCCTGGCAGTCACCCTACAACTCCTCGAATTCTATTGCAGTCCAGACTCTTTTTCCTAGCCATTACTAAGAGAACCTCCACACGTTCATGCATTTTTTGCCTTCTCTCTTCCTAAGGAAAACTTCACAGTGGGCGTTTAGACTTTCTAACTAATCCCTTTCCTTTCACATGTGGCCTCAGGCTGTGACCACAGCCTAATCAAAAAAGGCATTTTCGCGATTTCGCATATCGCGAATTCCTGTTGCGAGGCATCTAGACTCTCCAAGTCATGATCTCCAAAACCTTGAAAAGGATCTTAGGTGGACTGGCTCCTTCCCTTCTCGTGACCACCAGATGTGACCAAGTGCTTATCCATAAATCTCTTTCGTAACTCATGATTTCAGGAATCCTTTGATGAGGCATCTCGACTCTCCAAATCGCGATATCCGAAACCACAAAAAGGAGCTTAGCTTCTCTAGCTCTGCTCTCCAGTGTGACCACGACATATGACCAATGGCTAGTCGTTTGAGTGCTTCTCTCTTCATATCAATGGTCGACAATCCATGGTTATTGGACGACTATCCTCTACCCCGAAACTTCAGCTTTTGGGACTTTGGGGGAGTATTGATGCTAAAACTCTCGAAACTAAACTCCCAGAATGACATCACTCGATGACATGACATGATCCGTGTGGCTGCCACGTGTCACTCAGAATTGTGATTTATAGGTTCCTAAAATGTTGAATCATATTGACACTTGTCATTGTCTGATCGTGCCACGTAGTCTTCCACCTATCCTTTCTGACGTGGTCTGCCACATTCACCTCCTAGATCTGATGGCCTAGATTTGTCCTTGATCCAACGACTAGGAGTATTTCGCGATTTCACATATTGCGAGTTTGAGAGGTTAGGGAATCCCATTCCTTTGAACTTTTAGTCAGTGAAATGATTATCTTTAGCCACGTGTCCTTCTTGGATCCACCATCCAGATTTGTCCTCGATCCGAGGGCTCAAATCATTTTGCCATTTCGCTTTTCGTGAGTTGGAAGGATAGAGCACCTCGTTCCTTTGACCTTTCAGTCAGTGAAATGCCTAACTTTAGCCACGTGTCCTCCAGATCCAATGATCCATGACTGTCTTTGATGGATGACCAATATTCATTCACAGCTTTGGAGTGTTGGATGACTCCTGGGCTTATCCTCCTTGCATCTCTATTGGATCTAACGACTGCTAGTCCTTTGTATTAACTCCAGATTTGACAACTCATATCTTATCATGATTTCGCATATCGCGAGTTGGAAGGATAGAGCACTTCCTTCCTTTGAATTTCTAGTCAGCGAAATGCCAATCGCTCGCCATGTGTCCTTCTTGAAGATGGACGGTCCTCTTCCTTTCAAGATTTTGCAGGCCCGCTTCATCTTGCACGTAAACATTGTGCTCCTTCTTATGGATCCAACGACGGTCGATCTTCGGGCTCAGATCTGATGCATGAAAACTGTTCTCTTCTACTACATGCCCCTCCTATCTGAATTCAGATTTGACGGTCATCGAGAATTCTGAATGGGATCCAACAATCACTGTTTCTCTTCATTATTATGCTTCTGATATTTCCATGCCATCATCGTTGTTGATCGTACTTGCTTTCCTATTTTCCATTGTTGTCTATGCCATCATCACAGTTGATCTTCCTTGCTTTCTTGTTTTCCATCGTTGTCTCCCAACTGTAACCCTGCCAACATTGCTACTTTTCTTGCCTGTAACCATACCATCATTGCTTATATTCTTTCCATCAATGAAAAGCATTCTCATCCTGTAAACATGCCAACAATATCCCCCTTTGGCATTGATGGCAACCCTGAATGGATGCGCTAATCTGTTTGGATCTCCAACTGTAGCATCTGATCTTGACCACTCCTTTTCTCCCCCTTTGACATCAATTTCAAAGAAAACATGCTCCCCCTGAGCTGTTGCAGTATGTTTAGGAGGTATCATATCTTCAAACAACACAAACTCCCCCTCACAGGATGGACTCTATTATTTGAGTCCTACAGAATATTTGTATCTAAAAAAGAGTCTTCTCCTTCTAATTCTTGGACCTATTCATCGTCATCTTCCATTATATCCTCTGTAGAATACTCAATATTGTTCACCTCTGTTACTGGGACTCCTTCATCAACCTTTTCTTGTCATAAACATATGACTCCCCCTGTCACTATTCTCTCTCTGCTTCTGACTATTCTCCTCTTTTGTTTCTAAAAGGTTAGCTTTCCCTAACAAGTTCTTTCCTCTTGTTATCTCTACAGGACGTCATGTATATAATTTTGTCCATTAGAATGTTGCTGCTGCGAATGCCATTGTCCTATTGGAACACTGCGCAATTGTATCTTGTACTTTTTAAACAACCCTTGGATCTCCCCATTGATTCTCATCAATCTCTATTACTGCAATTTCATTTTTCTTCCATGATGCCTACAATCCAAGGTTTTTATGACCATATTCAATCATAAGAAAAAACTGATACAACCACTCTCATACCTGCTTTTCTTTTTCACAGATGAAGGACATGTATTAGGTTTCTTAGGAGTACTGAAACCTAGAACATTGCGCAATTGTAGCTTGTACTTTTTAAGAAACCCTTGGATCTCCCCATTGATTCTCATCGATCTCTATTAATGCAATTTCATTTTTCTTCCATGATGCCTACAATCCAAGGATTTTATGACCATATTCAATCACAAGAAAAAACCACTACAACCACTCTCATACTTGCTTTTCTTTTTCACAGATGAAGGACATGTATCAGGTTTCTTAGGAGTACTAATTTCTTCCTTGTTGTATCCAATACCAGATTTTTCATTTGGTGATCTATGATCATCCAAGAGCTTATCCAGGGTCATGGAGTTGCTCAATAACTTTCTTTGGGTGTTTGATTTCTCAACCTTCAAAAAATTTTCTTCCATCTTATGACATGATTCTTCTTCTACTTCTTCCATGGGATAAATGCTAACTGGACATTCTTTTATTGTATCTGAATATTCTTTTTTACTTGCAGGGGAGGATTCAATATAAACATTATTGTTTGTCCTTATGCTTTTAGCCACCACTTGTCTTGAGTTTACAAACTTTATCTTACATTCTTTGGAATTGACCACCTCTTTACATCCTCTGTCACACATTTGACTTACATTGAGAAAATTATGTTTCATCCCATCTTCATGCATAACATCCTGGGCATCTCCTTTGCCATTACTCAAACTCACCATCCCTTTATCCTTGATTTTACCCGGTTCATCATTTTCAATGATTTCATTTCCTATTTTGATTTTACTTATAGGAAGAATCTTATCCTTCTCTCCAGTCATGTGCTTGGAACATCCACTGTCTATATTCCCGGAGGCCTTTTGTTTTTGAGTTGAAAGTGCTAGACCACATTTTCCACTATCTTTCTTTTTCAATGTGCTGGCATTTCCAGCTAAGAGATTTATCCTTGGATTTGTTTTGTAATTCTTCAGATGGCAGTTTGGATCTTTGTGGCCGAAGTTATGACAATTATATCATTCAATCTCATTGTTCAATAGGTCAAAGTGATTGTTGTAACGTTGTCTACTCATTGGCTATTCATTATTTCTTGACCTCCTCAATTGCATGTCTCTAAACTTAATTTGACCATTTGCAATCGATGGTTGTTTGTTACTTGGCTGTCTTATTCTTTGTTGTGGTAGACATTTATTCTTTGGGAATCTTGATTGCTCATGTCTAAATCTTAAGGAACAATTTACAGTTTTGTGGCCAATGTTAGAACAGTAGAAACAATATCCATAGAAAAAATCCTTGTACCTGGAAAATGGTTGTCTTCTTTGAGCAGGTTGATTTCTTCCATGCTGGTGATTTCTTTGATCAAAGGGTGCATTATTTCTTTGTTCTACAGATTCAGTCCTGGCACCTTTTTCTTTACTCCTCCTGGGCGGCTGATTGTCTTCTTTATTTTTTGCAGGTTTGTTGTTGTCATTGGTTGTGGATTTGACAAACTTGATGGAATCTTTGTTGCTTGGATGACCACTACTTGATCCCTCTTCATAACCCAAACCAGTTTTCAGATTTGGATTCCTTTGCTGGTTCAGAATGGTGGCTAATACTTCTAAGGCTTTGATACTTGACAGATTCTGATGATACAAGGCTTGAAACTTCCCCAACTCTTTCCTAGTTTTCACTACTTCTTCTTCCACAACTTTACATCTTGCTTTCTTTTCTGATAACTACTGTTTCAAAATGTCCTCGATTTTCTTTGCCTCTTCTAATTCCACTTTTAGCAGGGAAAAGTCTTCATCAGGTTGTTTCCTATCTTTATCGAACTGTATCAACACTTGTTTTTGCTTTCTGTTCTTAATTCTGAGTCTCTCAATCTCTTCCAAAGCACTGGTCATCTCTCCTTCCAATTCAACCATAGATTCTTTATCATTAGCATCACATCCTGTGATTTTATTATCATAATCCTCTTTGGCCATAAGCATGAAGTCATTTACCTTATCTTCACGGGAAGAGTCATTATCAGTGTCTTCTTAAGAGTCATCGTTATTTACACATAAAATTTTCTTGTTATCAAATCTTTTGGATTTGTACTTCTCTTCACCTTCAGAGTTCTGGTCCTTCTTCTTGTGTGGACACTTATTTTCAAAATGACCTATCTTACCAAAGTTGAAACTTTTGAAGGACAACTTACCTTGGTACTTGCCTGATCCTTTCTTTAGTCTTCTCACAAATTTTTCTTCAATTTCATCAGGCTCAGAATCCTCATTCTTGTCTACTTTAAATGATGCTTCTCAAGAGGTGGGTTTATCTTTAACTATCCTCATTTCATATGCCGTCAACGTTCCTAAAAGTTGATCAAAATCCAAATACTTTAGATCATTAAGTTCTTCTATAGCTGAGACCTTTGGGTTGAACCTATCTGTCAGAGATCTCAAAATTTTCTGAACTAAAGAGGGTTCCTCAATTTTTTCACCAAGTGCTTTCATTGCATTTACTAGCTCTTCAACTCTCAGACAATATTCCCCAATAGTTTCAACTTATTTCATCTGTAGTTGTTCAAACTGTACTCTATAGGTTTGAAGCTTGGCATCTTTTACCTTCTCATTACCGTCATAACTGATAATGAGTTTGTCCCACATGTCTTTGGAAGTTTCTAAATGCATAACTTTTACAAATTCTGCTTCTGTAAGCCCACTCAAAATAACATTCATAGCCTTAGCCTTGAAGCCGAATTCTAGATTGTCATCCTTGTTAGCTAGTACAACTGGCTTTACATAACCAATCTCTACCACATTCCATACATCTGTACCTAATTCCATTATGTAGGTTCTCATCCTAACTTTCCAGAAGGCAAGGTTTGTTCCATTGAACACAGGGGCCTTATTGGTTGAAGTTCCTTCATGGCTTGACATGTTTAAGATCTAGGATCTACCTTTAGATAAAAGGAACCTTTTCTGATACCAATTTTTGGAAAAATGAGAGGGGGGGGGGGTGAATCAGTTGTTACCGAGATTAAACAATTATTCTCATTTTAAACTCTTTACAGAGCACTTCATGACAATCAAAATAATGCAGGGAAGTAAGCAATAAAACATTCAACATCATTCACACACATGAAATACATAGAGACATATATTTCCTAAGGAAACCCATAAAGGGTAAAAACCTCTTCTTCTTTATATGATAAGCAACCTTTACATTCTGTACATTATCATACTTATGAGCTCCAACTCATTGTGAGGCTACAACCTCTATTTTGCAAGATGCAACTTGTTGACAACACCAACTCTATGTTTTCTCTAGCACCTACTAGAAGGAAGTACCAACTCCCTAGTTTCTCTAGCACTCACTATAAGGAAGTACCTACTCCCTAGTTTCTCTAGCACCCTCTAGAAGGAAGCAACAACTCCCTAAGTGTTCCAGCACCAACTGGATGGAAGCACCAACTTCCAGTCACACAGGCAACAACCTATATAACAAAGAACCAATGTTCTCCCTTATACCACCCTGCCAGCCTGGTTTTTCTGGATACAACCAAATGGAAGATACAACTCCCTATGTTCAACCATCCACTTGAACCTCTAAGGACAACAATCCTCCCTAGCACCTCCCAACCACCCTGAAATATAAAACTTTGCTCTCTGTTTATGTATTACAGTGATTCAATAGTTGTCATTGGCTTACCAGGCTTATCACTATTCTACTGTGTTGTTCTGGTCTTCCTGCATCAATATCTTTTTGCTTGCATCCTTTTGAGTTGTCTTATCTTCTTCTCTATCTCTGCATGCACACCTTTACTTTCTCTTCTTTTCTCAGATATGCATCTCTGTTCTTTTATTCTTCTATGCTTTAGCTCCTACACATCATGCTTCTACATGCATGCATCACTCACAACAACAACCCTCATGTCTTATATGTTCTACGTATTTATACTATATGTGCACCTTATTCGTCCTCCATGCGTAATGCCTCTACATGCTCTTCATAGTGTCATGGTTCTGCTCATCGGGTTGTTTTCTGCCACTTCACCTTTCCGCCCTTTTGTTCCCTCA
>ML791263.1:23334-40564 GCA_009831015.1 Picea engelmannii | reverse complement strand
TTCTTTATTTCTGTTCAAAAGTACATTGCTGCAATGCCAAATGGCTACAATAATGATCTAGTCATGTTCATCCAGATCTCCAGAACCATGCAAAGAAAACGAAACGCAAAACGGACGTCCGGAGCTCCCAGAAATGGTCCGACAACATCTCCTCCTCAAAAGCTTCTCTGCCTCAAAATGGATTTAGATTGATTTCCCTCCAGTATAACCATGCTCTGACTGCTCTAATGGCTTCAGAGCGGTCAAAAACCCCTATCTGGGCTCTTTCGGCACCTCAATCGGTCGAAAAATGAAGAAATTATGCCTCCTGGAAGTTTTCCCCTTCAAGCTTTCTGTCACTGGTGCTACAAAACACACTCTTCTCCTTTGAACCTGGCTCACACACAATATGTAGCGTAAAACCCTGGCACCGGGCGCAACTGTGCCAACGGTGAAAACCGTAGAATGGTTAAGGGTGCACCAACCCCTAACCGCCTAGCTCCTGGGCGTATAAGGGTCATGTGACCGTGTGCATGGCAAAAAGGTGGTTAACAGTTACAATGGGTTTAACTTCCCCGCGCTCCAGTTCAGGTCACATGGAAAAAGGCACATGACCGTATGCAATATGGTGGTTACATATATTAAAAACACACAACCGTATGCTATGTGCTGGTTACAACACTCGCGTACAATATTACAATAGGTCGTATGATATGCAATAAAACCACGGGCCGGGGCTAGCCCCGGCCTGACCCCCCGCCAAACGATACAATTTGCAACTTTAAATACATTTAAACTTACATATATAATAAGAAAAAACTCGTGGTCCAATGGTCGGGCGGTCGTGCGAAGGCGCTATGTGGTGTGGGAGGTCCGGGGGTCGAACCCCACGGACTCCATTACAATTTTAACAAAACATTAAACCAATATCGGGGTGCCACGTGGCAGCCCACGATTGGGCCACGTGGCACCTTAACCACCAACCAAAACATGCCACATGTCGACATCTGATTGGAACACGTGCTGCCACCTGTCGATTGTCGTACTGCCATGTCATCTGCCGCGTCAGCCCTGTCATACCGCTCTGTCAGCCTGCCACGTTAGCTGCTGACGTCACCTGTTCCACGTGTCACCCTTACAGTGGTGACACGTGTCACCTCGGGATAGGTCCAGTCGTATGCCCAAATGTCCAAATCTGCCTGCCACATGTCACTTCCTGGAGCTTCCATGTGTCACCTGTATGGACCTGCCACGTCAACGTACAGACATGCCACGTCAACGTCCGTACGGACTGTACAGTCAACCATTTTTTTTGCCTGTTTGACTTTTCAGAAAGAATGCGATATCTTCTCCATACGAATCCCGTTTGACAAAGTAAATATACCACCGGAATCAGGAAGATGAGACGGACGCAATGGCACTAGTTTCGTCGCATTCCGAGCACTTTCATTTTTGAGCATTTTTCAAGCCCTGTCAGGCTTCTGGATCTGATTTCGGATCTCTAAGCTACTGGAATGAAATCACTCGTTGACATGACATGATCCATGTGTTGGCCACATGTCACTTAGAATTGTGATTTCCAGGTTCATAAAATGTCGAATCGTCTTGACACTTGTCGTTGTCTGATCGTGCCACGTAGTATTCCACCCGTCCTTTCTAATGTGGTCTTCCACATTCACCTCCTGGATCTAATGACCCAGATTTGTCCTTGATCCAACAACTAGGATTATTTCACAATTTCAGATATCGGGAGTTCGAGAGGTTAGGGAACCCCGTTCCTTTGACCTTTCAGTCAGTGAAATGCTTATCTTTAGCCATGTGTACTTCTTGGATCGACGGTCCAGATTTGTCCTCGATCCGACGGCTCAAATCATTTCGCCATTTCGTGTTTCACGAGTTGGAAGGATAGAGCACCTCGTTATTTTGACCTTTCAGTCAACGAAATGCCGAACTTTAGCCACATGTCCTCTGGATCCAATGATCCATGGGGCACATTTTCTTATTGTAAGATGCCTTTTGGCCTTAAGAATGTTAGAGGGACTTTTCAGTGGGCCATGTATTTTTCTTTCCATGATCTTAGACATATAGTTGAGGCTTATCTCAATGATCTAGCGTCATGATATCATCAGAGAGATGATCATCCCACACACCTTTGACTAATCTTCAAACGATGTCGCTACTATCAAATTCTCTTGAATCCTAAAAAAATAAGTTTTTGCATGATGTCGGGTTGTCTTTTAGGTTTCATAGTTTTCAAAATAGGGATCATAGTCGATCCTCTTAAGGTTGAGGTGATAGTTCAGTTTCCCCCCCCCATGCAAAGTCCCTCAGCTTCAGAGATAACAAGGAAAATCAAACTTTCTTCAATGTTTTATCGCAAACTATGATGAGATCACTAAAGGGTTCATGCATCTATTGAAAAAGGGAGTCCCTTTCTATTGGAAAAAATCCACTCAATGCTCTTTCAAAGCGTTGAAATGTGCCCTTACGTCTTCTCCTCTGCTTCGGCCTCCCAACTATAATAAATATTTTTTATTGTACTTGGTCATCGTAGAGTCAACCATCGGTTTGCTCTTGGTTCAAGAGGATAATCTGCTTGAGGAGCATGTGATTTATTACCTAAGCCGAGGCCTGGTTGGGCCAGAACTCAACTATTCCCATGTTGAGAAACTCACATTGGCATCAGTGCTTCACAAGACCACCTTTGTTGTCATTGTGAATCCATTTCAATATCTGTTGACATGACCCGTCATTGGTGGAAAGATCAGTAGACGGATTGTAATCCTCCAGTAATTTGACTTGGATTTTGTTTCTGTGAAATCCAAAAAGTCACTGGTCTCTGTGGAACTTAATTCAGAACTTTTGGTTGAATCAAGTGATATTATGCCCGAAGAGTCACCTATTAAAGGAAATATTTTTTTGATCACGTCTTCAGACCTGTGGTATTGAGATATACTAGTCTATCTATAGAATTTGAAGTGCCCTGCCTTTGCTTCTCGTGATGAGCATCGATGTATATGCCATCAGGCATGAAACTATCTCATACTCGATGACACTTTGTATCGTCGAGGTGTATATTGAATTCTTCGCCGGTGCCTCATTCACAAAGAAGAAGAAATTGTTCTTAATGACTGCCACATCAGAGAATGTGGTGGTTATTTGTCTCAGTTGGAAACAACCCAAAATATTCTACGAGCTAGTTAATTTTGGCCTACTTTAATCAAATATTGTGTCGAGTTGGTTAAGAAGCGCCACCCATGTCAGATCTTCTCTCAGAAGATGAGGGTATATCTCACTCCCATGTTCCCCATCATTTTCGTTGGCCCCTTCACCAAATGGGGGATTGATTTTACTACATTCCACCTGGCTTTAGCCAGGGGGAATCGTTATATCATCGTAGCAATAGATGACTTCACAAAGTGGGTCGAGGCTATGCCGACATTTAACAATGACGACGATACAACAACTCTCTTCATTTTTAACCAAATACTAGCAAGGTTCAGCATCCCGAAGGAGATTGTCACTGACCATGGCAGTCACTTCCAGAACAAAATGATGTTCGAGTTAACATCAAAGCTTGGGTTGAAGCAAGAACATTCATCACCCTACTACCCACAAGAGAATGGTCAGGTGGAAGCTGTGAATAAGTCTCTCAAGACTATTCTACAATGAACGATCAATTCTGCCAAGTCTAATTGGAATTTGATGTTATACTCAACGTTATGGGCCTACCGAACATCTATAAAGGATGCCACCAATTTCTCACCTTTTCAACTCATTTATGGGCTAGAAGCAGTCTTTCCTATAGAGTGTCATATTTTGTCTTTAAAGTTGACAATAGAGTTATTTCCAGACACTTCACTGCTTGAGAAATGCCTATTATATCTCGAGCATATTTATGAGAAACATTGTGATGCATCCTTGTCTAACAAGGCTCATAAGAAACAAGTCAAGTGTCAATATGATCGGTCCATTCATCCTCATATTTTCTCCGAAGGTGACCCTATCCTGGTCTATGACCAAGATAAGGATCCCATGGGGGCAGGTAAGTTCAAACCCATGTGGTTCAGACCTTTCATCGTGAAAGAGGTCTTAAAGAAGAGTGCTTATCATCTGGTTGACTTTGGGGGAAATTCTTTGACGAAGCATAGAAAAGGAATCTCCCTCAAGAAGTATTACTCGTAGGTTGGTCACCTGGGTGACTTCTTGTACATATGTATATTTCTTATACAGTTGTTTTATGGACGTGTCATTATTTATGTCATATTTTTCACTGTGGTAGATATCAAGTGAATCGGAGGTGTTCTTTGGGTTCGCGGATGGCACTAGATGACACACTTGGAGTCTTGCTTCCACATCTTAGGTGATTTTCATGCCTCAAGGCCAATTGCTATCTTCTAGAGGTATCTGTCTAGGTGACGCTACAAACAATGTCATCGAGTACAACGTAGTGATAGAGTTGCTTCATGATGCTTTGTCGCATGGTACCTCTCACCTCCAGGTCTACTTAGATGCTCAACTAGTTGTGTCCCAGTTAAATGGGGTTTACCATGTTTATGATCCTACTTTACACCAACGATTCCTTAGGGTACATCTCTTAGAACGTTTCTTTGATTACATTACGTATATCCATGTTCCTAGGAGATTAAATCAAATGACAGATACTCTAGCTAATCAAGTATTATATTGGCATATTGCACACACAAATACATGTACATACATTTGTAAATAAATGTGATCCATAAGACATGAAATATATATATATAAGTTTCAGAGTACATAGGTGGGCGTGAACGCCTCAAAAATAATAATCCATTATACATTACAGGGCTTATGCCCTAAAAATATATACAAAAAGAGTGCCCTCGGCACATAATAAGTCCATCCTATCTAAGTTTGGGGCCTATTGGCCCTGTTGTAGTAAATGACGACATTTTCCAAATGCCAGAATAGTTGGACCCAATTATGTGGCACCCCAACTACATGAGTCTGCATGGATGGTGGGAGATCCTCCATCTTGGCCATGGGAACTACACGAGTGAGCATGGTGAGGTTCTGCTCCACTCGTCTAAAAAATATCTCATCCTCTTCGGCCGGAGGTCCCCCTGCGGTTGTTGCTGGTATTTCCTACGGTCGAGGACATCACCTAGTTCTAGAGAAGTTTGTCGGGCGCATAGGTCCCATGTCTGTACATAATAGATACATAGTTTTCAGATACTCTGATGCATATAAAAATGATATATATAAAAGAAACTGAAAAATTAAATAACTTTAAAAACACATGTACCTATCTCTCTTCACTCCTCTCCTGGAGGTACGGGCATGTCTGGATCTCTAGAAAAGTTGATTCCAGCATAGGGGTAGTTCTCTATCTTTGGAATTTGTCGTGCCCACCAATCAAAGAATGTGTCATCGAAGGCCCCTATGGTCCTTCCTCCCCCCTGTCGTGGAAGAAATGTTTCCCATCTACACACCACTGGGAAGGAGGCCACATGGCCCCTCACTGTCTCTCTCAGACTCAGGTTGGGTACCCTCCCAAAGAAGAATGAGAACATAATAGTATTAAACCCGAAGTTCTTGTTTCTATGCTCATGACAATGTATAAGCTGCCTCTTCATGCAAGTAAGCATGATTGTGCTCTAGTAAAAAATACATGCATCAAGGCACTGCATGACACAATACATGTGCGCTCGGGAAGCCTGGTGGACGGCCATGGATCTAGTGATCCACCCAATGAGAAGTAAGATCACCTTTAGTGACAGGTTGGTGATATTGTTGATAGGCACTTGAGAACCTACTTTCTCAGTGCCTGCCTCACAGTGCATCCCGATGTAGTTGGCGATGTTGAAGGGACCAAGAGGAAATGTACGCAGATTGACTGGTTCTCCTCTCCTCGAGAGGCCAGTCAAGAAATAAATATCCTCGGTCATTGGAGTCAATGACTTCCCCTCAATCATAAACGCCTCTACATCTGGGTGCCAATAATCCACCTGGGCATTCAGTAGCCTGGGTTGTGCCCTCATACGCGAACACTAATAAAATTTCCATAGCCTACATTGTTTTAATGCCGCAATGGCAGTAGGGTCCTCATCAACTAATATATCAATCTCCTCATGTTCCCTCTCCCTCCAGTGAACATACATCCTATTACATGACAAGTTCAAGGGGGAGTTAGCTCTTGCATATTTTAATTTTCCATTCTTTTGAGCATGTAAGCGGCTTGTTTTGGACAAAGTCGCATACATCCGTGAGAAGACTGTTTTCTTCTCGCATATGTACATGGGTTGTCCTTGGAAAACCTGCATACACATAGGGCCTCCCTTTCTTAGAAGAGCACACCCCCCAAAAAACTAAAAACTATGCATAATTGAAGTATTGAAATGCAAGTGGGGTGAATTTGTACTTACTTGGTCCGAGCGGAAGTTTGCTTCATCCTCTGAAGCACCTGGAATCAACTCTTTTTACAAAGGGGTCCTTTTTACCTTTTGGTTAATTTTCAATTTGCAATGGTGAAAATGAGTTGTCAGCCTCTAATTATAGACTTTCTTGGCCATTTTTGCCACTTTTTTTAACCCTTTTGTCATTTTTTTTGGATTAGAAATCATTTAATTTGGTTCTTGAGTTTCTTATTGAATGTTACAATGCACTTTGTCTTTTGGTTTGGTAACTTTTTGGGAGATGGGTCACTTTCAAGGTCCTTTGGTAAAATTCGTTTTTTCCAAATTTTTGCATATAAGTTAGGATTCCACCTCCACATTTTTCATCTTGCTTTCTTTTCCTCTTTGCAATAGGATTGATCCCACCGAAGCACAACACAGAACCATCATTGTTGTTTTAGAGGTGTTGTGATTAGGTGGTAGAGCCTACCTTTACATGGATGCCCTAGATAGATCCTTGTTACTTTTTGGCATCCATGTTGTCTCTAATGACTTTAGGCTCGGGAGTCCTTGCTAGTCCTGTCATGATTATGAGATTGAGCCTCATTTTCCTGATGCATCATCACTCTTGGCCTTACCCTTGGGAATCCCAAAAAATGAGCATACTTTGTTGACTTTCAAGCTCACTTTGAGATATGAAAGAAACATCCGATGAGAATACATTTATGCTTTTCAATCTTGTCTGGATTAACTGAGAAAAGTAGCCCCTTGGAGTCTTCTTTAAGTCCTTTTCAGACTCTCTAAACATGAAAAGATTGTCGAGCGATCTTGTTTTCCTTCACGCTCACCAAAATAAAACTTGAAGGCACATCTGTTCGACGATAGTTTACCCCTTTTTTGGTCTGGATGGTCAATTTTATGAATAAAGGTATACTCTAGGAGCTTCAGTTCACTAGAAGAGTATTCTCAGGTATAAGTTTAACCCTTTTCTAGGCTTGAGGGACTAAATTTATGAAAAAAGAAACATTCTCCTTGGTTTGGTTTATCACCTTTTTTGGGCCTTGGAGATTACTTACAAAAAAGGAACCCCCGTAGAGTCCATAGTTAATCTCTTTTCAAACTCCCTAAAATTTAAAATATCTCCAAGTGATCTTGTTCCTTCACACTCATTAAATTGGTCCAGAAGAACATCTACTGGTATGAGTTTACCCCTTTTTACGGCCTTTGGATTATGGAGGAAAAAGGTACACCTCGGGATATTCATCTCGCCGGGAGAGTTCTCCTCAGTAAATTTTATATTTTTTCGGGCTAAGGAGACTAAATCTAGAAAAAGGCAGCGAGTCCATAGTTAAGATCTTTTCAAACTCCTTAAAATTGAAAATATTGCTGAGTGATCTTGTATTTGTCACACTCGTTAAAATGGTTTTGAACAAATGTCTTTTCGGTGCTAGTTTACCCCTTTTTCGAACCAACTAGACTATTTTTGAAAAAGGTACCCCAATGGAGTCTTCTTTTACGTTTTTTTAGACTCTCTAAACGTGAAAAAACTATCGATCTTACCTTCTTTGGGCTCATTAAAATTATATTGAAGGGGGTTTCATTGTGTCTTTCTAATTGCATTTGCATCTCTGCGTCTTTGGCCTAATGTTGGCTCCATGTTGCTCTCAACTAAACCTTTGAAGCATGCGTTGTACGCAAACCCTGTAGCACTTTGTCTCTGCGACCTGACACCTTGACCCATGGAGGAATTTTCTCGAGTGTCCTTTTCTTGCACATGTCTCCTTTCTCTGAGCATTAGTATGTTCCTTGCGCTTGGAACTAGTATTCTTGCGACACTCGTTCCTCCTTTATAACGTAGCATTCTTTTATTCTTTTTCAAGCTCTTTAAAAAATTGAAAAAGACAAAAAAATAAAAAAAAACCCAAAAAGAGGGGACAAGAAATATATATTACTTTTGGTAGCACAATGAGTCTCCCTTGGACAAAGCACATCCTTCCGTTTGTTTGTCAAGATTTGGTATCTAATATTATCTTAGGACATTATTCTCGCTACATAGAGTTGTGTCCTCCTCCATTTGGTTACTCTTCCAAACACATGGAGAGTTTGTGTTGCCTCCTGCATCGTGAACTTATGTCAATGTCATGCTGCCTGAGTCTGATCATATTTTGTGTTGTTTTCCAAGGGAAGTTTCACCCATCCTGAGTCGTCCTTTCTATATTTTTTCTCTTGACCTCATGCTCAACCATCCCAAAAAGTCCAATCAAGTCCTTGTTCAAAATCAATGAAGATCTCTACCTGACCATCGAGATCCTCTTGTATTTTCCCGAAGTTTGTGGAAGACCTTTGGGTAGTGAAGTCATACATTCAAATTGTACTCCTACCCGAGTATTGAAGATCTTGAAATTATTACTTGAGCTCTGAAGACCTCATCTCCAACCATCAAGTGTTATTGGCTTCTTGAAGATGGATATTATACTTGTATATCTTTGATTTTGAGATGTAGATCCGTTGTGTATTGTTTGCGGCTACACTTTATATAGTTATATGACATGGATATGTAGTGTATTTGATTGGCAATCATGATTTATTTCATCCCGAGCATGGGTATTCCTACCTCGGGGAGACAATTGTTATTTTTGCAGATGGCACCTCCCAAACTCTGGTCTCGGGCTCACTCGTTTCGTACATTGGTGAAGATTTTGTAATGTATTTCGGCCATCAGATGGTCTTTTGAAATCACACATCAGGGGGCATATTTTATAACCCTAAATTTATCTACACATGCATACCTGGCATTTGTACCTCTTACTTGCATTTTTTCCCAAGACATCATTGAGTCGCTCTTCTAAAAAACCATTTTTTTGAAGATGTAAGCACCATGCTCCACTACTTCGCATGTACATACATTCGTTGCATCACTACATCCTACGTACATATGCATGTTTCACCACTACAACCCGTGTATTCTTGCAAAAGTTGTAAAAATTAAAAAGTTGCAAGGAATTCGTTGAGATTACAAGCTATTGGGTAGTTTCCCAACTAATCCACCACCTATAGCTCGTCACCCAACCGAATAACCATCCTTTTGTCATATAAAGTAGGTGTTTGGGTCTCATTCCACACATATACACAAGAACAATGAAACTATGCCTGATTCACATCCCCTCCTTGCCCCAAGCATTTGCAGCCTTGTTGTAAGAATTGCCTCAAAATTCGTCATTTTTCCCTTTTTCCTCCATCATAACCCATTTCATTTCCCAAGAAGAAGGATGAGAGGAGAAATATACACGGAGGTGCACTTGGATCTTGGTGAAGAGGAGCCCGGACCGGGTTCGAGGAGCAGTAGTCGACTTTGGTTGTAATTCATCATTGTATTATCAATAAAAGAAGTACTTTTCCTTTCCCAAAACATGATGTGTCAAATGTTTGCATTGGATTTATGTTTTTATTCTAAAATCTAACCCTTATTTATGTATGATATGCATTCTTGTAGATTTTTGTTTGTCTATCTATGAATGCAAGCTGACCTTGGGAGGAGGTTTGCAGTGAGCAAAGCTATCAAGCGCGAGAGGATCGTCACTGGACGCGGAGTAAATGTACAATTACCTGATCCTTCTCATTTTAATTTTCTTGCATAAGTCTAGGGTAGTTAGAGAAGTAGGATAATTTTAAACGGTTATTGATCTGCCTAGATTGTAAACCCTCGTGTAGCCATAGGGTGGTTTTTCCCGCTAGCAATTGGGTGACCAAAATATTACCGGGATATGAATTTTTCTAACACACTAAGATCTAAGATAAGGCATGAATTCGATAAGTTCCTTTACTTCACATGAATAATAAGGAAGTAATTCTCATTATAAACACCAATGTTTCAACAACCACAATGCATGTGGGATTAAAAAGGGAGAAATTAAATCAAAGGTCAAGATTGATCCATGAGCTAGATCGATGGATGTTGAGCCGTGATCTTCTAGAGCTTATAACTCAAGATACGGGTGTCGTTTTTGTGTAAAATATACCTCATTGGAAAGGTAATTCGATGAGGAAGATGACGGAATAGGTTTAAAGAGGTAAAATTGGCCATTATCCTCTTAGAAATGGAAATAATAGTTAGCTATGCTTTCATGGTTTGTTGATAAATCTTCCAGGTACCTCAACTTCACGATCTTATATATTGATATCCGGAACTCCAAATCTTGCTCAAGAGGACTCGTTAGAAATATGGGATGATGAGTATTGCATCTAGAATGATTTTCATGACTGAAAGGTTAAATATATTTCTCATAAAATTAAAACACAGTTCAATTTTAAAAAGGTCAGTCAGTTAAAATTTGGAGTGATTTAATGACTTTTATTAAATATTAAATAGGCCCCACTTCAAATCATGAATGTCAATGATACAAATTCATTAATGATGCATTAATTAAAGTGGTTATTGTAATACCCCTATTTCCCCCAATTTGTAAATGTAATTGTTATTATTGCCAAAAACTATCGATATACTTGGTATGTATGAATTTTGAAAGATGACAAACCTTTGCTAAAGAATGTGATGTAAATATTTATGCTATTAATATAAAAAGGAAAATTGTTGAATAAATCCTAAAGGGGATTATCTATATAGCTTATGATTCCATGAGAGGGAATGGTGAGCGGAACCATTACTGGTTGAGATGACCCATGCCAGTAGTACTTTGTTGAATTAAGAATGTTCAAACCCAGAACTATCCTCTGACCTATAAAATTTATTTACCAATCAAGATGGTAGTTGGGTGGTCCTCATAAATCAATGAGATAATGGGAAGAGTGCCCGTATGGAAGTTTCTGATCTGACCCAAAAATTAGGGGATTTGACCCATGAAATCTTGTTGTAGAAGAAAAGAAAAAGAGGAAAATCATGGGAATAGAAGAGGGGATACACTCAGCTGCGTCTAGGGACCAAATTAGAGTGGAGAAGAGTGTGAGAAACTCTTTTGGTTCTTAGTAAACATAGAGAAGAGAAGAAATATGTTTTCTAGGTGTAGGAACCATTGACAATTGTCTTCAAATCAGGATGATATGAGGGGCTATGAAATTTTGGCGATTGTTTGGGCGATCATGAAGGAACTCAGAGGGGAGGGCATTGAGGGATTGTTTGGAAGTGAAAGGTCTCCCTTGTGCTATGTATGATAGTCGTATAATCTCTTTGTGGAAAGAGAAGCCCCCCTTGTTTGGTGGATTGAAGACTTGGCTTGTTGAGTTCATGTAGGTGAAGGAGAGTGGCCTTCATCTTTTCTCATATGTTGAGTAAAATAATTTCCTCTCATGGCATCATACTTTGTCTAGGGGTGGACAACTATAGAGATAACTAGTGCAGCTATGCTTATGGTTGGGTGGAAAGTGGCACACCCTTCAACAATTTCTAGCACTTTCTAGCTTTAGATAAGTATAACTGTGCCAAATTATTATTTGCAAATGTTGAGTTTAGAGATATTGTAGAATGTGTTTCAAAGCAATGTAAAATTAATTTTCTGCTAAAGATTGTTTGAGAAATTTATGTGTGATTATGAAAATGTTACAAATGAATTATATTTTGGTCGTTAACCTCACTTATTGACTACCCATGTTTTCAAAAGGATTGTGGTGAATGAATGTTGTGGCTGATTGAGTTTTTTCAATCTATTTTATGTATTGGAAGTGAAGAATGAACATATTAGAATCTTCACAAAACATCTGAAAAGGAAAGAGGTTTTATTTCTGCATTCGATTGTTTTACTCCAAGTTCCTTGAAGCATCTCTACCAGAAAATGAGAGGATATCAGATCTATGTTTGGGCGTTAAGATATTAGGCCAGGTATTGAAGGAAACCAAAGTTTACTATAAGTATATGTTAGGAAAAAGATAGGGAATAAATACACAAATTCCTAATTGAGTAAAATTACAAAATCTCATAAGTTTTATTTGGGTATTTATAAGTATTTATACTAAATTGTATTTTGAAGAATATGGAAAATTTGGAATTTTCATATGGTGTAGATATGTAGGGTGTTAAATTCCCTATGCTTTAGGAAATAATCCCTTAATTTCTGGTAGGCTATAAATTCTGGTAGAAATTTAGAATTTATTGTGAGAGATTTCTTGTCTTCAGACAAAATTTCCTTAAATTAAGGGAGGAGGTAAAACACAATAAAATAACACAATTACTCTTTTAGACCATGTGAATGGAGAGTGTATAAATAGGACTTTCATTTTGAGGATGGATAAATTAATTTATATATATATATAGAAAATGTAATATTGTACATAAATCAAATTGTAAATGAAACAACGCCAAAGAGAGAAATTTGAACTGAAGTGGAGAATGTTTAATTATCTCCTTCTACGAAAAATATTGAGTTCTATTATTTAACCAGTCATTTGGGTTCAAGTTGCACAGAGAAAAGTTTTATAACTCGTGAGATTTTATATAACTCGTATTATTTTTAAAATACCTAAGAATTAATTCCCTTTTTCCAAGAATAATATTAATGAATATTACGAGCTATAGCCATTAGGCATCGGGAGATCGAGTATGCAAGGTGCATTTACTATGTGAGATCCTTGGTGATCGATTAATGATAGAAATATAATATTTATATTATTAAATATTCCAAGCTATAGTAATCAGGCATCAATATATTGAGTTGCAAGGTACAATTACTATGTGAAATCCCCGGTGGCCGATGAATAAATTAGACAAAATATATATAATATTTTTAAATAATCAAAACCATAGTCATTGGGCATCGAGGGATGGAGATGTTTGTAATGTTATTTTGTTATGAGAGATTGTTGATGGCTGATTAAAAAATTCAAGATAATATAGATTATTCACCGATGGACAATTAACAAATTAAGGATGATATAGATTATTATTTTTTTATTAATATTTAACTCCACTTGTTATATATATATATATATATATATATATATATATATATATATATATATATATATATAACCTCACTTGGTCGTTGGTAATCAGGAAATGGGGATGGTAAATCTTACATGCTACGTGAAATCCCTGGGTGTCGAATTAAATAAAGTGAGCATAATATGAAATGTTTTAAATAAAAGGATACTATATAACTTCACTTGGTCATTGGGGCTCGAAAAATGGCATTAAGACATGTGCGGTAGGTAATAATCCTGGGGGAAAGCAACTCCTTAGTATTTACTGAGCCATTAAACTTAGCCTAAGTCAATGAATATTAATTATGTGATATATTAAATTAATTATCTTCATTATGTGAGATATTAAGCTAATGAAGATTAATTATCCATAACGCAGATTAAAATAAATTAATCATAAGTAGATACTACGTGGGTGCCACATGGGTTTGACAGGGTTTTGACGGTAAGTCCTGAAACTTTAGGAAGCCATAACGTTTTCATCGAGGGCTCATAGTTGAGCACGATTACAGTCAGTGGAAATCTCTTGATGAGAACAAGATGGCAGAAGCCTTTAATTGGGGTTTGAGTCTAAGAAAAATAAGAGAAATATTTGATAACCCATCCCTTAGAAAGTACTTAGGGCGTTGTGATGTAGGAGAATCATCATCAAAGCGCAAATGGAGGACAACGTAGTGTCTTAATGCACATTTTGAAGTGAATTTTGAATTTTAAAGTGGTGTATCATGCAAATCTTTTGAAAGGATTGAAATTAAAGAACATCTTAAATTTTTGGAGTTGAACCATCGCATGAGATCAATGGGGAATGTATTTTCCTTTAATGTTGTAGATTGAAGTACAGATCCAGAGCTTTTGAATCTTATCTGTTTGTCTCGAATATTTATTGTAATAAATCCTTAGTATTTGAAAGATTTTATTCGATAGGATATCTCTATAGTAGTTGGAGGGAAAGGCTCAAAGAGCCCTCTTGTATAAAAACTTTGTATTGTTGCCCAGAAGAGGTTGCTGAAGTTATTGGTGTAGTTGTTGCAATTGTATATGTTGTAGAAGTTGTTGAAGCTTATCAGAGTGTATGAACACATGTATATTTCTAGTTGAATGAATATAACAGAGAAGCAGTGTTCCAAATGTTTGATGTTGTTGTGTCTATCTGAGTGAATCAATGGTAGGATTTCTATTTACTTGTAATTCTCTGTTATTTCATGTTTTTATGTTATGAATGCATTTACATGGTTGAATGTATGAATATTTGAGATATTAGATAAGTTTCAATTGTTTCTCTTCACGAGCTTATGCAAGGAGTGCATATTGTCCACAAGGAATGGGTTGATAGAGTTTGTTTCGACTCAGAAGCTCAGGAGAGATAACTTGAACTTTTATTTGCAAGAAGTGCATGTTGTCAGCAAGGAGTGTGTTGACAAATTCTTTTGTCTCAGAATCTCAGGAGGGGTAGCTTTAATATTTGTTTGAGAAGAAGTGCAGAATACCTCACAAGGTGTGCACAGGTGGAAACGGTCAGTTGCAAGGCGTGCACAAATTCAAAATTCGCGTAAGTGTCGTAAATGAATTCTGAGAAGTTTAGAGTTTCAAGGAGGAACACGCTCAGAAGAGATAGTGACGAGAAATTTTCAATAGGGAGGAGACCCTTAAGACTCCCAAAAGTAATGTGCGAGATCCATTCAGAGGAAGTGGGATCATTCCAGACCGTTAGATTTGGGAAAGTTGCATAGTGGTTGGTCGTGGGTTGCTTCAGAACTTTTCAAATTGGAGAATTTGGATTCTTCAGGAGTGACAATCGCTGAAGTCCGAAGTGGATCCTAGCCATTGATTGAAGGAGGATACATGGTAGCATATTGAATAATTTATAAAGCAAAGCTCTGGAATATTTGCATAGAGTAAAGAGCCAAAAATCTCGAAGTCGCGAAGTAGCAGAGTCCATCAAGGTCGTTGATCTAAGGAAGGACACACGAAGGAGATCCATGTACTCTAGAAGAAGAGTACTCCAAGAGAACGAATAAGGAGGGGATTTGACTGCAAGTCATCTGAAGTGGAAACGAAGGGCGGATATCGACCATCGATCGGGATGAGCACCTAGTGCTCGATATGTAACTCTGGTTATAGAGTACCTCGGGGAAAAGGAGTTTTTGGGACACTTAGAACTCCTAAATCTGGAGTCCTGAAGTATATCGCAGTCGTTGGATGTCAGGGAATCACAGACTGTATTTCTGGTCCGTGGGATTCCGCGAGTTCAGAGTTCGGGGGAAAAGGGAGTAATTTGCTTGCAAAAGTTTCGAAGCATGAAGTCACAAAGGGAACCAGTCCGTGGTCATAACCCATGGTCATATCAGAGAAGGAGTTTAGCACAGGGGCTAGCACTCAAAAATTGGTGTTTCCTAAAGCACCAAAGAGCAGGGTTGCAGGTAATTTTAACCTACAGGTAACATCAAAGGGACCTATGTGTCATTTTTTTCAAGGTCTAGTGGAGGCCTGAAGAGCCGGTTGGACTCAGGAGTTTGAATATCCTTGACTGGGAGGTCAGGAAGCCTCGAGGAGAGAAGGGGGGTCTACATGAAGTTGTATCATAGCCTGCTCAAAATTTACTTCTATAGGAATAGGAGAGAGGATATGAAGAAGGTATCCTGATATCATCAAGTGGTACCAAAGACATCAACACAATTCCACCTAGAAGACATGCAGAACCACCTCTAGCAAATTGAGTTGTGGAAAGGGAGATGATAGAACTATGTGCAAGATTAAATGCTATGGAAATAGTGAAAAGGAGAGCACCTGATGCTGGAGACATCAATGATTCAGAAAGCGAAGAGAGAGAAGTTGAAGAAGTTGTAGCAGAGGATGTTGTGGAAGAACGCTTGTTGAAAGTTGTTGTTAAATTGGGAGCTAGAGCAAAGATAGACATTCCAATGTATGAAGGAAACATAGACATTGAAGAATTGCTTGATTGGATATGAGAAACAGTTAAGTACTTCGATTATGAAGACGTTGATGAGGAGAAAAAGGTAAATCATGTTGTCACCATATTGAAAGGACATGCATGACTGTGGTGAGATGAACTGCAAGCTAACAGAAGAAATAAAGGTAAGAAAAATATCAAGAGTTGGGATAGAATGGTATCCAACATGAAAGATAAATTCATACCCCAAGATTACTAGATAAATCTGTCCAGGAGGATGCAAAACCTGAGACAAGAAGGAATGAAAGTTAAAGAGTACACTGAGGAGTTTTACAAGATGAACATCAGAGCTGGACAAAGAGAGAGAGATTAGGAAAAGGTTTCAAGGTATATCAATGGATTGAAATATGAAATCTAGGATGAAATTAGTACGATGAAAGTAAGGAAAGTGGAAGATGTTTATCATATTGCGTTGAAGGCAGAGGAGAAGTTGGCCAGAAAACAAATCCAGCGAAGTAGAGGTAGAAGTATAAACAAAGGCAAGGTAATTTTCCATGATAAGTCATAGAAGCCCAAGGGTGAGACTGAGAAACCACACAGTCACTATGAAAGAGGAGGGAGTTCCCTTGGGAGACAGTATGATGGAAGAAATTATTTTCCTTGAGTAAGAGGAAGAGGTAGAGGAGGAGAAGTGAAGTGTTATGCATGTGGAAAGACATGACACATGTCTTGGGAATTCCCTGAGAGAAATAAAGAAGGAGTTGAAGCTCACATTTTGGAAGCACATAAGCAAAATGTTGAGGGAGAAGGTGTAGATTATGGAAAATATTTGATGATGAAGAAGGTTCTCTTAAAACCAAAACCAGAGGTTGAAAATCCAGTGCAAAGGAACAGTTTGTTCAGAACTGCTTGCAAGACTAAAGATGAAGTATGCAAGGTGATAATTGACAGTGGGATAACTGATAACTTAGTATCCACAGAAATGGTGGAGAAAATGGAGCTGGAGACAACTGCACATCCAAGTCTATATAAA
>ML791263.1:0-23267 GCA_009831015.1 Picea engelmannii | reverse complement strand
TTGACATGAATGTCATTCATGATGGGAGGAAAAATACATATACCTTGGAGAAAAATGGTAGGACAAACATGTTGCTGCCAATAGAGGAGAAGAAAGTAAAGGAAGAAGCCAACGCACACATACTTCTCATGAGTGGGAAGGAAATCTTGAGTGAAGTAAAGAAGGAACAAGAGATGCAATTTTTTTTGGTGATAAAACCCATAGTTTTCCTTACAATTACTTCTATGGATGATCTGCTTGAAGAAGTTCAGGAGCTATTGGAGAATTTTGCTGACATAATAGTGGATGAGTTATCTAGATCATTGCCAACCATTAGGAGTATCAACCATAACAATGATCTAATACTAGGAGGATGTCTTATGAATAAAGCATCATACATATTGACACCTCAAGAGAATGAGGAGGTAAAAAGACAAGTCCATGATTTGATGGACAAGGGATTTGTCAGAGAAAGATTGAGTCCATGAGAAGTACCAACTATGTTGAGTCCAAAAAAAATGGAGGATGGAGAATGTGTATAGAATCAAGAGCCATGTTGGCCCTTGGCTATGGAAGGAAAAGGAGAATAAGCAAGAAAAGGTAAAAAGAGAACTTTGCGGGAGACACAGTGACTATCACTGGGTCGAAGTGAGAAAAAGAGCAGAAAAGATGGAGCGAAGTGCGGAAAAGAAAGTCGTTGGATGAGGATATCAAGGATGACAGATCAACAAGGAAGATGGACCTAGGATTACTCAAGAAGTGGAAAAATCCACCATTGGATGCTTTGGAGCATCGCATGAGAAGGAAGGAAAGACAGGCTGGCAAAGTCCAGAAAAAGAGGATCAAGTTGACCTAGGGTTTTAGACACCTAGGGTTTTGACACCTAGGTTTTGGCCTAAGGCAGTCGGTAAAAGGCTATAATGTATAAATAGAGGTTGAGAGGACCTAGGGCGGGTCAATACTAGAGGAGGGTATGCTATTGTTATTTGATTTAGCTCTATTACTGTGGTGAGAGGTCATTATACTGAGAGAGAGGAGTGTTGAAGCCTTCTGGTATTGTAAGATCTTCAGCTGGGTGTGAATATCAAATCCTGTAGCTGGGTGTGCAGGAGGGGGGAGAGAAAGACAGAAGGAGAGAGAGGATATGCTAGCCAAGAGCGCATATCATAACTATAAGATTTATCTTAATAGATCATAAGCATAGTTCTGTGGACGTAGCCCTAGAGAGAGGGTGAACCACGTACATCTTGTGTTGTGAGAGTGATTAATTCTTTGATCTCTGTCATTATTATACTGTTATTTGCATTACTATGTTAGATTAAGATCTAGATCTGCACAGAGTAGATTTCACTGGTAAATGATATATGAATACTATGATTGTTGTTATACAAGATCCCCTTGACATTCCCCTAGTTGTAGACATCTCTATCCTACAACCCCCCCATTGCTGCTTCAGGTGAGACTGTAGCTACTTCACAGGTGTTGCCGAAAGGGCCAGTAGCTAGGGCTTGTTGGTGCGCTCTTAGAGTGAACCCTGGGTCTGCCCCTGTGCCAACAAATGGTTCCGTTGCTGGGACATAAATATTTTTAAGGGAATGTCAAGGTGGTTTCCATCAAAGATAGAGATTCAGAAGTGGATAGAGGATCAAGAGCAGGACTTCGCTGAAGCCCAGAACAAGAACCCTAAACTGAGTACTGAAGATTGGCTACAAAGATACATCTTCACCAACATTCATGAGATATTCTTTGGAGGAATCCATCAGGAGCTACACGAGTGGTTGGCTAGGTTAGCTGACACATAGTTTGAGATCAAACCTATACCTCCCATGGTTTGGACACCGACGTTGATCCAAAAGGTCAAGAGAATTGACAACTCTGTATCCAGAGCAGTAGATCATTGGTTTGATAGTACCATTGGAGGGTATATCACTGAGTTTGTTGTGGACAGAACATAATCGTATAGCCAAGCTGAGAGATACCTTTTCAAAGGACCCAGAGGAAATTTTGTTCACTTTCTGAAGCTAAGAATCAAGATGCTCTTGCATGAAAATCACATCTTGAAGATACAATAGATTGGTCGAACCAGAAAAAGATAATGTTCAAAATCTTGGACAACGACAGTGACATAGAAGCAGGAAATATGCGTAGTGGAAAAGTATTCCAAAGGGGTCACCTTGAGAACTTGTTTAAGAAAAACTAAGGAGAAGAGGGTTTCTACATTAGAGAAGAGGCAGATCTAAACGATGAAGAGCATCCATATCCCACCAGAAAAAAAGAAGGGGAAGCTTAAGAAATACGCCAAAGCGAGCCAGAAAACTCAAGAACTATGCGGCCTACTGAAGTAAGTAACGTTAATCCTCCTATTGTCCCAACAACACTTAGCAGTCAAAATAGTCAGAACCACCAGAATCTTCAGAGTACTGTTTCTAGTTTCTCAACATCTACTCAAACAAGAAGCCTAGTCAGCTCTATGGTAAATGAAATGAGACTCCCTATCTTTAGAGGAGATGGATCTGAAGATCCAGATCAACATTGGTTTCTGTGTGAATCCATATGGAACATTAAAAGTATCACCGATGAAGCCATCAAGAGAATCGAGTTCAACACTATGCTAAGGGATCGTGCACTGAGTTGGTACATGAAACTGGTCCAAGGACTATTACAGCCTAAGCCCCTAACTGAGATCAAGAATGTGCTAATTGCAAAGTTTAAGAAACCTAAGTTGGAGTCACAATGTATTACAAAACTAAAAGAGATTAAACAAAGGGTATAAGAACCTGTTTGGGAGTTCGACCAGAGATTCAAGACCCTGATAGGCCGATTAACTTTTCAAATCTGCGATGAACAGAACAAAGAATGGTTCATCACTACGATGTTACCAAACATAAGAGTTCCTCTGATGCAATAGAAGATTGCATCACAGGAAGAATATTTGGAGATAAACATGAAGCTTGAATCAACACCGATGGGAGAATCTATCTCAGGCATTAGCCAGATCATGAGCCAACTAACTAGTTTGTCTGTACAGGTCAAGGATATGAAGAAGGATAAGGGAAAAGAAAAAAGGGAAGATATTTGGTGTGTAAGATGCAAATCTGAAGGCCATGATAAGGAAAAATATCCCTTATTTCATGATTACTTGGCCTCAGGGGCTCCAAACCCCTTAAAACAAGTTAACCTACCCTGGTGCGATGTATGCAGAAATAGGCATCGCCCAGGTGAGTGCTACTACATGCAGAAGTATGGTAAGATGCCTAAAAACTTATATTGTACATTCTACAAATTAGTGGGGCACGATGATCGAGATTGTAGAGCTTATGATCTCATGCATGAAAGGTCGAGAGACATGTACAAGATTCAAGGTGAAGTACAACAAGAAGGAAACACTCTGCAGTACAACTCTTTGGGGAGAGGAAAATTCAATTATCGCGGTGGGTACAGAGGACGAGGAGGAGGAGGAGGTATGGGCCGAGGCTGAGGAAAAATAATCTGTTACAACTTCACGTAGCCATGACATTTGGCAAGGGATTGTCAGAATCCTTGTACAACTTGTAGTTAGTGTAACTCATTCAAACATGTCATAGAGGAATGCCCTGTGTTGATGAATAAAATTCAGGAAAGATGAGGACCTCAGCAGAACCCACAAGTACAACTAATATATGTTGAACCTCGCGGAGCAGACCCTAGAGTCGTTGTTATCACTCGAGGAGGAGCTGCTACAGGAGAAGATAGAGCAGCCCAAGGAAGGATTGAAAATGACCACAGAGTCAGGAAAGCTACAAAAAAGACCCCGATGTTCGATGCTTAGAAAGAAAGACAGATATTCAAGGAGGCGAGAAAAGAGTTCAGAAGAGGTCAAGGATCTTCATCAAAGAAACAACTAGATATCAAAGAATATGGAATGCCTCGGGCATTTTATCCATATGCATCGCCAACAAAAGGGAAATAGGTATGAAAAATCATGGAATTTTTGTACACTTGTGTTAAGTTAATTCAAGATAAAGGCGCTATACAATAATTAAAAGATTTAATCAAGCTGTATGAGATAGGAAATATAGACCCCTTACTAAATAGGGTAGTGCACCAAATTGGAAAAAGGAGAAGGATGATGGCACACTGCCACACATACCCCTTGGGGTCCCTGCGCCTAACCTCCTGGTCTAAAGGATCATTCAATCACTTCGTGGGCCGAAGCAACTCTTTCGATTCCTTGCTGGAATCTCAATTCAATCGATCCACAAGTCCTTTTCGGAAGCTCCCCTGTGCGAACAACACTAGGCGTGAGCTCTTCTTTTCCCCAAGTGACCACAACACTATGACCAAGGGCCTAACCCAAACTCTCTTGTCGAAATCTCGTGATCTTGTGAGTTCATGAGTCAAAGCTCCCGACTCTTCCTTCCCAATCTCACGATAACAGAAATCGTGAAATTGGTATAGCTCCTTCTCTGTCAGTGCCCTCCGCGCATGACCACCGGCTAGGCTTAATGCTAGAACCTCTCGCTACTCGTTGTTTCTTGAGTTTCAGTGTCGAGCTCCCATTTTCTTATCTCACGAATCCCCAAGATGCGATAAATGAATGGTGCATTGACTCCCTTCTCCAGGCGATGTGTGTCCACCTGTCAATCACGCAGGCCCAACCTTGTGGTTCTGCCACGTGTTCCCTCGTGCCCGACTTTCGACACTTTGTGACTTCTGGTGCTGAGAAGAGGTTCTCTCAACCTCCAAACCTCTGAATGTGCAATACGCGTGATGAGGCTTTGATCCAACGGTCCTTCGTGACCTGGATCCTATGGCTTTCTCCACTCCTTACGACTTTGCCACTTGCGACTTGGAGCACCCAATCCTTGGGCTCTCACCTTGCGAACCTCCGAGTTCACGAAGCCTACACTCAGACTTCTTCGACACTTCACTGACCCTGTGTTTGCTGACACCTGTCCTCCTCAGATGGACGGTCCTGATCTCTTCGCGAATTCACCACTCACGAAGTTGAAGGACTTCCTTCTCTGACCTTTGATGTTTGAATCCCTGATATGGGTGATCTTGTGACATGTGTCCTCTTTCCAACGGACGGCTTAGATTTCTTCAGGACTTTTCTACTCGCAAAGTCAAGGTGCTCACCTCTTTGAGTCTTGGTGCCCGAATCTCTGAAACAGACGATTCCATGACACGCATCCTCCCGCAGATGGATGGCTCAGATCTAATTCACCCTTTTGTGATTTCTGAAGTCGAGGGCTCGAACTTTCGTCCTCTAGACTCCCGAACTCCCAAACGTTGAATTCTCGATACGATAATCCTTCTGGACTTTCTCTCTTCTTATGAGGGTTTAAACCTCGAGCTCCTCTTGACAGATCTGATGGCTGTCGGCTATTTTGAGCGAGATCCAACGACTTAGAATCTCTTCAGCTCTTGCGTTCCTCCTGCAAGCATGTGAAAGAAATTTTCAAAAGCCTAAGGCCTCAACCTTAGCTCCTTTTTCGTCTGCGAGTTCCATGACTTGAGTCCTCGCCTGCACGTATAAAAACTCTATCCTTATTGAGGTCTTCTTCAAATCCTTGAAGATTTTTGACCTCTATGCTCCTGCAGATTCTTTGTACACACAAGTGCTATCCATCCTGAGCTTTCCTGATACTCAGATCTCTTAAGGGAGTTTTTCCCTTCTTCCTTCTCTTGCAGATGGAGAATCTGATGCCCTCCTGGAACTCTGTCTACTCAAGCAACCTATTGATGAGTCTTCAAGGTGTTCAATAACCCTATGAATATCCTTCAACGGATTCTTCTTCAGAACTCAACAGAGTCCTCTTCCTATGCCTGTCTGCACACTGACTCAATGCCCTCCTGGAAGAGTTGTACAGAACTCCTCAGAGCTTCTATCTTCTTCAGAACTCATAGCAGAGTTTTTCCTCTGTACAATCTTGCACCTGCTCGATGCCCACCAGGAAGAGTGTCTATAATCCTCAGTGATTCTGACTTTTGTTGAACTCACGACAGAGTTCTTCCTCTGTGCATTCTTGCACCTGCTCAATGCCCACCTGGCAGATCTTTACAGAACTCATAAGATTTTATGTCTGCAACTATGTTCTCCTCCATAGCCTTACCTCCTGAGGTGTTCAACAACCTCAAAGGTGTCTCCTGAGTTGTTGATTTTCAGCTATTGTGTCGCAGCATGTCTTTGTCTAAATCTACATAGTTCAGAAGTGCATCTATGCACTGGTATTTAGAGACTGCGATACTCTGTCACACCCTCCTGACATGAAACCGTAAAGAACCTCTCAAGCCTGAAAATAAATCAACTCTCTGCAAATGCAAACCTACAACATACATCTACAGCATAAACAGAACACACATAGACACTCACACAACACATAATTCATGCAGGAAAAACTGTTGTTTTGTATTAATGGAAAATGCCTGTTTTTACAAGGTGTTCCCGAGCACGGCCTGTAACAAGGTCTCGACTCCTTCTCTTATGCTCTCTCCTCACAGACTCTCTCTTGTGCATACTCTCTTACACACAAAAATGAGATACAACTCAAAGATATTTTACATGAGGGGGCTCTTAGAGCGCTTCCCTCCAACCTCACCTACCCTATTCAATAACATTGAATGGGTTGTCTAGTCTGTAGATCAGATCTAGATCTCAGCCTTCAAGCATTAAAGGCCTACCTAATTCTATGCATGTGAAAATCACGGCCTCACAACTCAACAACCTAAAACATTCAATTACATTCAAATTCAAATTGAAATGAGGTTGTGCCTCTCTTGAACGCGCGATTTGAATCGACTGACGTGGCTGGCTAGCTGGTTGACGTGGAGATATTCTCCTGCATCATACTCCTCAGATGCAAAACTCATGAGCTCCTATTCATGATCTTCCACTCTCAGTTATGGAAATCCTCCTGGATCCCAAAAAACTGTCTGGAGTCTCCTCACTCTTCTTCTTTGTTGTTGTTGCTGCTGGTGCTGCGCTGGTGCTACTGCTGCTTCTTCTTCTGCTTCTTTGCTCAACTTCTCCTCGCTGGTTGTCTCTCCTGACCTGATCATCAGCTCCCTGATATTCTCAATCACTTCGTCCAGCTGCTCTAGTGGTTGTCTCTTCTTTTGCAGTCTCCTCAGATGCAAAATTTTTCTGCAATTGGGCAGATCACCATGATCTCCCATGCCATCTTCCTCATCTTCTTCTGTGGCCTTAACTTGCCACCCTGCTACAAAGTTTAGCTCTACAGTATTCATCACCTTTTTAGCTCCCTGGCTGAAATGTCTGAGCGATTCCTCAGAATGCTCCTTTGCTAATACTTGCTCATGGCAGTCACCTGCTGGATCTGGATTGTTCAGCCAATCCTCTAGCATCTCTAGCTCCATATCCCATGGAGTGATCAATTTGCCTACTTTCTCTTTGACTTCTTCTGCTGCTAGCTTCAGTGTTGTAGCTTCCTCAACTTCCTGGCTGAAAGTATTGAGCCACTCCTCAGAATGCTCATTCTCTTCTTCTTCTTGGGTAGCTTCCAAAGTCTACTCCAATGCTTCCCTGACAGTCTCAGTTGGCTGTCCTGCTTTTATTGTTGCTGCCTCAACATCCGCAACACAGACTTCTACCTCTTCTATGAAAAATGGTAGGAATATCTGAATTCCCCCAACCATTAGAAGATCCCTCAGATTCTCCACTTCTGTCAGCTGCATCTGCTGATCCAAACTTACCTCTAAGTTTATGAGACTTTCAGATAGTTTCATCTCTGTTCTCTTGCCCACCTGGCAAATTGGAAGCTTTTTGTTGCCCTCCTGGCAGTCTTTGAGATCCCGCATTGATATCAACTCTTTGCCCACCTAGAAATGTGAAATTCCTCGGCTGTCCTCATGACAGTCTGTGAGATCCTTGTGTGATCTCAACTCTTTCCCCTCCTGGCAATTGGGAATTTCTGGGCTGTCCTCATGATAGTCCTTGAGATCTTCAACTGATCCCAATTCACCCTCAACATCACTAAGATTTATCCTAGTCTCTGGTTCACATATATGAACCACTTCCTCTGGTCCATTGAGGTTTTCAGCATGCCTCAACCATCCTCTCAACAGTCTACACTATCTTCTAGCCATCAACTCCTTGACTGGCCATTTCACCTTTGTCTTCATGGGCCATTCATATACCCATCTTGACTTGGCGTTCTGTTATATCTCAAATGTAAGTTCATCCATCCTTGCCCTCATCTCAGCAAGATCTTCATCCCGTTCATCTTCACTCAACAACTCTGGGTCTTTCCTTCTAGCACTCGTATAGAATTTAGTAGCCATCTTGTTGTTCCTGTCTGCTCTCCTGGAAAACTTGTTGCTGTCACTCTGCACCCTTGAGTGTCTCCGGCCTCTTCCTACAGTCTTCTTGACCATCTTCTGGATTGTTGCCTACCTGCAAAAAATCATCACAGAGTCTCCAGTGCTCTGTCATCCTTTTCCTTCTCCTCGCTTCCCTTTCTTGAAATCTACAGACAAGATTCAGGCTCTGATACCAAACTGATGGCTCACTACCGCACATACCCCTCGGGGTCCCTGCACCTGACCTCCCGGTCTAAAGGACCATTCACTCACTTCGTGAGTTGAAGTGGCTCTTTCGATTCCTTGCTGGAATCTCAATTCAATCAATCCACAGGTCCTTTTCAGAAGATCCCTTGTGCGAACAACACTAAGCACGAGCTCTGCTTTTCCCCAAGCGACCACATCACTATGACAAAGGGCCTAACCCAAAGTCTCTTGTCGAAATCTCACGATCTCGTGAGTTCATGAGTCAAAGCTCCCGACTCTTCCTTCCAAATATCATGATAACCGAAATCATGAAATTGGTATATCTCCTTCTCTGTCAGCACCCTCCACGCATAACCATCGGCTAGGCTTAATGCTAGCATCTCTCTCTACTTGCCTCTTCACGAGTTTTAGTGTCGAGATACCATGCTCTTATCTTGTGAATCTTCGAGATACGAGAAATCAATGGAGCGTTGACTCCCTTCTCCAAGTGACGCGTGTCCACCTTTTAATCACGCGGGCCCCACCTTGTGGTTTTTCCACGTGTTCCCTCATGCCAGGCTTTCGGCACTTCGCAACTTCTGGTATCGAGAAGAGGTTCTCTCAACCTTTGAACCTCCGAATGTGCGATATGCGCGATGAGGCTTTGGTCCAACGGTCCTCCACGACCTGGATCCTACGGTTGTCTTTGCTCCTCGCCACTTCACCACTTCACCAATTGCAAGTTGGAGCACCCAATCCTTGGGCTCTCACCTTGCGAACCTTCGAGTTCACGAAGCTTGTACTCAGACTTCTTCGGCACTTTGCCGACCCCACGATTGCTGCCACCTATCCTCCTTTGATGGACGGTCCTGATCTCTTCATGACTTCGCCACTCGCGAAGTTGAAGGACTTCCTTCTCTGATCTCTGATGTCTGAATCCATGATATGGGTGATCTCGTGACATGTGTCCTCTTTCCAACGGACGGCTAAGATTTCTTCGGGACTTTGCTACTCGCGAAGTGAAGGTGCTCACCTCTGTGAGTCCTGGTGCCCGAATCTCCGAAACAAACAATTCCATGGCATGCGTCCTCCCACAGATGGACGGCTCGGATCTAATTCACCCTTTCATGATTTCTGATGTCGAGGGCCCGAACTTTCATCCTCCAGACTCCCAAACTCCTGAACGCCAAATTCCCGATACAATACTCCTTCAGGACTTTCACTCTGCTTATGAGGGTTTAAACCTTGAGTTCTTCTTGACAGATATGACGGTTGTCGGCTATTCTGAGTGAGATCCAATGGCTCAGAATCTCTTTGGCTCTTGCATTCCTCCTACTGCTCCTTTAACGTGAAAGAAATTTTCAAAAGCCTAAGGCCTCAACCTTAGCTCCTTTTTCCTCTGCGAGCTCCACGACTTGAGTCCTCGCCTGTGCATATAAAAACGCTGTCCTTCTTGAGCTCTTCTTCAAATCCTTAAATATTTTTGACCTCTACGCTCCTGCAAAGTCCTTGCACACACAAGTGCTATCCGTCTTGAGCTTTCCTGATACTCAGATCTCTTAAGGGAGTTTTACCCTTCTTCCTTCTCCTGTAGATGCAGAATCTGATGCCCTCCTGGCACTCTGTCTGCTCAAGCAACCTATTGCTGAGTCTTTAGGGTGTTCAATAACCCTATGAATATCCTTCAGTGGATTCTTCTTCAAAACTCAACAGAGTCCTCTTCATGTGCTTGTCTACACATTGATTCAATGCCCTCCTGGCAGAGTTGTACAGAACTCCTAAGAGCTTCTGTCTTCTTCTGAACTCACATCAGAGTTTTTCCCCTGTGCACTCTTGCACCTGCTTGAAGCCCACCTAGCAGAGTGTCTATAATCCTCAATGATTCTAACTTTTTTCAAACTCACGACAGAGTTCTTCCTCTGTGCATTCTTGCACTTTCTCAATGCCCACTTGGCAGAGCTTTACAGAACTCACAAGAGTTTCTGTCTGCAACTGTGTTCTCCTCCATAGCCTTGCCTCCTGAGGTGTTCAAAAACCTCAAAAGTGTTCTCCTGAGTTGTTTATTTTCAGTTGTTGTGCCTCAGCACGTCTTTTTCTGAATCCACAGACTTCAGAAGTGCATCTATTCACTAGTATTCAGAGACCACAGTACTCTGTCATGCCCTCCTGGCATGAAACCACAAAGAACCTCTCAAGCCTGAAAATAAAATAACTCCCTGCAAATGCAAACCTACAACATACATCTACAACATAAACATAACACACATAGACACTCACACAACACAAAATTCATGCAGGAAAAACTGTTGTTTTGTATTAATGGCAAATGCCTGTTTTTATAAGGTGTTCCTGAGCACGGCCTATAACAAGGTCTCGACTCCTTCTCTTCTACTCTCTCCTCACAGAATCTCTCTTGTGCATACTCTCTTACACACAAAAATGATATACAACTCAAAGATATTTTACATGAGGGGGCTCTTAGAGTGCTTCCCTCCAACCTCACCTACCCTATTCAATAGCATTGAATGGGTTGTCTAGTCCGCAGATCAGATCTAGATCTTAGCCTTCAAGCATTAAAGGGCTACCTAATTCTACACCTATGCAAAGCACAGCCTCACGGCCCAACAGATTAAAACATTTAATTACATTCAAATTCAAATCGAAATGAGATTGCGCCTCTATTGAACGCGTGATTTGAATCGGCTGACATGGCTGGTTGGATGGCTGGCTGACGTGGAGAGATGCTCCTACATAAAAGGACAAATAAATAATTACACTTGAATGCTCAGATAGGAGAGTATGAGATAGAATATGTGGTCCTCGACTTAGGGTCAGAGGTCAATGTCATGAACAGGTACCACCCCGATCAACTGGTACCTTCAATCAGAATTGCGCCTTGTCACTTCAGAATGGGAAGGTATGATTGAGAATTTTATAACCACCTTTTTATTTGAAAGTGAATTTCCTTCAGTAGATCAAGCACTACAAATGGTGAGATAGAAATTATTTAATGAGGCATCTGGCCTCCCTTTAGAGCAAGAAGAGGATGAATGGACTGCGCCCCTCCATAAACTGTAGATCTGCTACAACATTAATGTCGATAAAGATGATGACCCAAGGAAGGTGAATATCGCAGAAATAAAAGGCTAGAGAGATGTGGAAGGACTAGCAGTTGAATTTCCATTCATTGGATAGCCAATAAATATAAAGAAAGTCAACATTGGGACAGAGGAGACACCAAATCTTGCCAATGTCGGAGATTACTGGGACGCTGCTACCATTGACAAAATCACAGAATTATTGCACGAGTATCAGGACTTGTTCCCGACCAAGTTCTCCAATATGAAGGGTATCAAAGGACCTATGGGAGAGATGAGAATACCTTTGAAACCATATGCAAATCCAATCAAGCAAAGACCCTACAGACTGAACCCGAAATACAAGGAAAAAATAAAGATTGAGCTCGACAAAATGTTGGAAGCAGGGATTATTAAACCTGTCGAGGAGTCAGAGTGGATAAGCCCTGTGGTAGTGCAAGATAAGAAGATAGGTGAGATCAAGATTTGCGTAGATCTCAGGAAGATTTATAATTCTTTTCTACTCGATCCTTTCCCTACACCATTCACAGACGAAGTGTTGGATAACGTGAGAGGCCATGAAGTATACTCTTTTACAGATGGATTTTCAGGATACCATCAGATCTGCATAACCAAGGAGGACTACCATAAGACTACGTTTTCTATAGAGTGGGGATCCTACCAATACATAGTAATGCCATTTGGATTGAAGAATTCCCTAGCAATATTTTCCAGGGTGGTGGTTGAAGCATTCAAAGAATTTGTGCATAAATTTTTAGAAGCATACTTTGATGACTGGATTGTTTTTAGTTTGTTGAAAAATCATATTGAATGTTTAAGGCTAATGCTGGATAAATGTAGGCAGTGTCAAATTGATTTAAATTTGAAGAAGTGCATCTTATTTTCACCATTTGGAGTATTATTAGGACATATTGTATGCAAGAAAGGATTGTTGGTGGATCCATCCAAGATTGAAATTATAGTTGATTTGCCACCACCTACTTCAGTCAAACAACTGCACACTGCGCTAGGACATACTGGATATTACAGGAAATTTATCAAAGGATATGCTCAAATTAATGTGCCAATGGAGAGGTTATTAAAGAAAGATTGTCAGTTCGGTTGGATAGAAGAATGCAAACAGAGCTTCGACACATTGAAACAAAATATGGTAACTACGCCTATTCTAGTCTTTCTGGACTGGAGCAAGGAATTTCATGTGCATGTTGATGCGTCCTCCATTGCATTAGGAGAAGTACTGGCACAAACTGGAGAAGGGGACATTGTTCATCCATTAGAATTTTCCAGCAGGAAGCTGTCCACAGCTAAAGTTAATTACACCACTACAGAGAGAGAGGGACTAGCCATGGTGTATGCATTGCAGAAATTCCACCACTACTTATTGGGAGGACACTTTAAAATGTTTACTAATCACTCCACACTGAAGTACCTACTCAACAAGCCAGTGTTGGGGGGGAGAATCTGCAAATGGCTTCTGCTATTTTAGGAGTATGATTTTGAGATCATAGTTAAGCCAGGAAAAATGAACAAAGGCACAAACCACCTATCGAGGTTGGAACATGGTGAAGAACCTACTAGTCTGGAGGATACATTACTGGATGCACAACTACTCACCATTAGAAATATTGATGACCACTTTGTTGACATAGTCCAGTTCCTGTCAACAGGAATGGCTTCGAGTGAGTATACAATCTCCCAAAAAAAACAACTAGTGGTGCACGTTGCAGATTTTTAACTGATAGTTGGTCAGCTATATAAAATAGGATCTGATGAGATACTAAGAAGATGCATTATGGAAACAGAGTGCCCGATAATCCTCGCAGAATCTCATGAAGGCATAGCAGGCGAACATTATGCAGGGAAAGCAACTACACAAAAGGTTCTAGGAGTTGGCCTTTGGTGGCCTACGTTACACATAGATGCTAAAGAATATACCAAAGCATGTGACATATGCCAGTGAGTTGGAAAACCATCCCGACGAGATGAGATGCCATTGGCACCGTAGATGACCCTGCAGGCATTTGAAAAATGGGCTATTGATTTCATGGGACCTATAAACCCACTAGGAAAGCACACAGGAGCAAGGTATATTATCATTGCGACATAATACCTAGCTAGATGGGCTGAAGCAAGAGAAGTCAAAGATTGTAGTGCAACTACAACTGTGTGTTTTATATTTGATGGCATAATAACCAGGTTTGGATGCCCTAAGGTTCTTATGAGTGATCAAGGTACGCACTTCATCAATAAGACAGTTGAATCCCTGACTGAAGAATTTGTAGTCCACCATCAAAAGAGTACACCTTATCATCCACAAGAAAACAGAACGGTTAAAGCCTTCAACAAGGTCTTCGAGACAAAATTGACAAAGATTTGGAGTGTGAATAGGGATGACTGGGATTTAAGAGTACTAGCAGTACTCTGGGCTTACAGAACCACTTGCAAGAAATTAACAACACAGACCCCTTTCAAGTTGGTTTATGGTCTTGAAGTTGTTGTCCCGATGGATTACTTGGTGTCGAGCTTAAGAATTGTTGCATGTACACACATGGATGATATTGGCACTGTTCATGAGAGGATAGCATAGTTATTTGAACTAGAAGAAGACAAATTCATTGCAGGCTTCCATCAACAAGTTCAAAAGGAACGAGAAAAGGCCTACCATGATAGGCATATCAAGAAAAAGATATTCAGGCAAGGTGATTTAGTACTGGTATATGACAGTAAGTTTATTAAACACCCTGGGAAGTTCAAAATGCATTGGCTTGGACCATATGAGATCGCCTACATCACAGAAGGAGGAGTTGCATAGCTGAAGACATTGAATGGAGAATGGAAAGAAGGATTGGTGAATGGGAGTCGGGTTAAGTTGTACTACGACAACCAGCTACCTCATAGCTCCAAGTAAAGGCATCAGGAAAATGGTTTAGGTACCAGGTGCAGTTGAAACTAGGTACAAAACACAGAAAATACAGTCTGCATAAGGACAGGAAGGAGGCATAAAGAAGAAAGCAAAGGCTGCACTATGCAATCTAAATTCAAAGTCAAAAAAAGGAGCAGATATAAAGTGCCTCAATATGAGTCACAAGTGAGTGTTGGGGGCCTGTTGGCCCTTGGCTATGGAAGGAAAAGGAGAACAAGCAAGAAAATGTAAAAATCAAACTTCGTGGGAGACACAGTGACTATCACTGGATCGAAGTGAGCAAAATATCAAAAAATATGGAGCGAAGTGCGGAAAAGAAAGTTGTTGGTTGAGGAGATCGAGGATGATAGATCAGCAAGGAAGATGGACCTAGGACGACTCAAGAAGTGGAAAAATCCACGATTGGATGCTTTGGAGCACCGCATAAGAAGGAAGGAAAGACATGCTAGCGAAGTCTGGAAAAAGAGGATCAAGTTTACCTAGGGTTTTAGACACCTAGGGTTTTAGTAATTAGGGTTTGACACCTAGGTTTGGCCTAAGGCTGTCGGTAAGGGACTATAATGTATAAATAGAGGTCGAGAGGACCTAAGTCGGGTCGGTACTAGAGGAGGGTATGCTATTTCTATTTGATTTAGCTCTATTACTATGGTGAGAGATCATTATACTGAGAGAGAGGAGTGCTAAAGCCTTCTGGTATCGTAAGATCTTTAGCTGGGTGTAAAGATCAGATCCTACAGCTGGGTGCACAGGAGGGGGGAGAGAAAGACAGAAGGATAGAGAGGATCTGCTGGACAAGAGCACATATTAGAACTGTAAGATTTATCTTAATATATCTTAAGCACAGTTCTGTGGACGTAGCGCTAGAGAGAGGGTGAACCACGTACATCTTGTGTTGTGTGAGCGATTAATGCTTTGTTCTCTGTCATTATTATACTGTTATTTGCATTACTGTGTTAGATTAAGATCTAGAGCTGCGTAGAGTAGATTTCACTGGTAAATGATATATGAATACCGTGATTGTTGTTATACAATATCCGCTTGATATTCCCTTGGTTGTAGACATCTTTGTCCTGCAACCCCCCCATGACTCTTTCGGGTGAGACTGCATATGCTTCACATGTGTTTCTGAAAGGGTCGGTATCTAGGACTTGTTGGTGTGCTCTTGGAGTGAACCCTGGGTCTGCCCCTTTGCCAACTAGCCATAAACAATATCACCATCAAATATAGATTTCCATTACCCAGGATGGATGAATTAATGGATTGCTTGAGCAGAAAAAAATTATTTTTCAAAGATAGACATGAAGAGTGGATATCACCAGATAAGAATGAGAGAAGGTGATGAGTGGAAAACAACCTTCAAGACAAACAAAGGGTTGTATGAATGGCTTGTTATGCCATTTGGCTTAACAAATTCCCCAAGTACTTTTACGAGATTGATGAATGAGGTATTAAAATATTTCATTGGCAAGTTTGTGATTGTGTATCTGAATGATATACTGATATTTAGTAAAACTAAAGAAGATCATTTGAGACACTTAATATTGGTAATGAGAAGATTGCATAAAGAGAAGTTGTTGATAAATCTGAAGAATTCCTCTTTTATGAAGATAGAACTCATTTACTTGGGTTTTGTAATCTCTTCAAATGAACTAAAGATGGATCCAGAGAAGGTGAAAGAAATCAGAGAATGGCCATCACCAAGGAGAATATTTGAGGTGAGAATCTTCCATGGATTAGCAAGTTTCTATTGGAATTTCATTAGAAATTTCAGTGGAATTTGTGCACCGATTATGGATACGGTGAAGAAGAGACATGAGTCTTTCAAATGGACAGAATGATGTAGGAGCATCGCCAACATCAAGTGAGCGTAGACAACGCCAACGCATTTTGGCATGTGATAAATTGTTTGAATGTTTTTGAAGTGGATACGCCAGACTTAAATGAGATAGTTAAAGAGAGGCGTACTTCTTGATTGTAAACATACCTTGAGCATCACGCTCTCGTCTGTATTAGGTGAAGGCATTTATACTAGTAAATAAAAGTAGGTAGAATTGAATTCCTAGATTAGACATTTTTAGGAGTGAAGAGGGAAACAGGATATAGACACCCTCACTTGTATCATTGTAACAATAAGCAGTATTATAAGTAGAGAGCATAGGAGAGCAGAAAACTGTGTAGAAGAATCCATGTACAGAAATTCTGAGATTAATATATGAAGTTTGATTCAGAATCATGGTGTTCAAATACTTTCTGTGTATGCATGATTGAATGTTCTACTCATGATTCTTTACTCTCTATGATACATTTTCTTTCATGTGTGAATGTATGATTTCATATTTAATGTCTGAAATATGAAGAGAGGGAGAGTGAGGAATGAGTTTCAATTTTTTCTCTATCTGAGCAAGATATTTCTTAGAAGGAGTGTAGTGAAGTTGTCCACAAGGCGTGCATTGACAAGAGTCCATATTTTCATCTCTAAAAGCTCATAAGAGATAACATTATTTTCATTCTCGTAGAAGTGCAAATTAAGCACAGGAGCCGTGCAAGGAGTGCGCAGGCTGAGAAAAGTCTCATTGTTTGCAGACTGAGCGAAGTTGTTGAAAGACTATTGCTGCAGGGAGTGTGTAGAGTCGAAGGACTTCAATTATTTGAAGTAATTGAAGGATTCACAACAAAGAGTGTGTGCGGGAGTCTTCTCAAAGACTTGGAGTTGTGGAGGAAACTCAAAAAGGTTAGAGCCTTTGAAGTTGCTGAAGGGAAGCACTGGAGGTTTGTGCCTTGGAGCATTTAGAAGGCGCAACACCATCGTGATGCATGCAGTTAAGTTCCGCACAAGAAAACTTTTTTAAATTCGCAGAAATTCTCGAGGAAGAGATGGACGGTCGCAATTCTCCGTGGAGAATTTACGAAGTCCTGAAAACCGTCCAATATTTCAAGGGAGCAAGAAGGTTACAGAAGCATTCGTCGGGCATAAATCTTGGGAGAAAATAGGTTGTTAGATCACTCGCGGAGTCGGGTCACGGAGTCGGGTCTCGGGGATTCGCGAGTTGAAAGGTTGAAGTCTTTGCATCAAAACTTGCGAGGTCGCGAGGTGAGAAGTCCCGAGATAGTGAAGGGATATGATCCATTTGACAAAAGAAGGACACGTGTCGCGAGATCACCTGTATCAGGGACTCAGACATTGGAGGTTATAAAGGGAGATCATTCAACTTCACGAGTGGCGAAGCTGTGAAGTGAATCAGGACCGTGCATCTGAAAGTGGACAGGTGGCATACTCACTGAGAGGTCAGAGTCCCATTGACCATTTCGGGGTTTCTTGAGTTGAAGAGTTGAAGGCTTAGCATTCAGACTCACAAAGTCGCGAGGCTGAAACTCCGAGAAAGGCGGGGAGTTCCGTGTGGGACCCGCGTAGGTGACGTGTCAAAAAATTCACATTTCAGCATATCGGAGGATAAGAGGTCGAGACTTTCATCCCGAAGGTCCCGAAGTAGTGAGTAGAGAACTTGTGAAGTAATATAAGTCATCCATCGGAGGAGGACAGGTGGCAGAGATTAGAGGATCTTGCGAACTCGGGGTTTCACTGGGTGAGAGCCCAAAATTTGGGTGCTCGAAGTAGCGAGAAGCGAAGCCGCGAAGTGCCAAGAATTAAACCAGTAAACACGTGGACCAAAGAATTAAACCAGTAGACACATGTCACACATTTGGTGGAGTCAACACTCCGTTGACCTCTCGCATCTTGGGGACTTGAGAGAAAAGGGAACGAAGGTTCAAGCCCTCAACTCGGAAAGTCACGAGAAGCGAGGACGAGAGGAGAAAAGTCAAACCTCACCTCTCGGGGGTTCGGTAAAGAAGGTGCCAAAGGTTGGATCTTTGAACTCGCGATGGCACGAGAGGCAAAAAGTGCTAGCGCTTAGCCTAGCCGGCGGTCATGTAAGGAGGGCATAGACGAAAGAGGAGCCATAACCATTTCGTGGTCTCGGGTATCACGGAATTGGAGGAGGGTCAGAATTTCAACTCATGAACTCGCGAGATCACAAGATCACGAAAAGGACCTATGGATCAAATTGAAGGGAGATTCCAGCAGGGAATCCAAAAGAGTCGATCCGGCTCAAAGGGGTAAAGAACGATCCTTGTGAGTGGATCTCGGTCCTGAGGGGCCGATAGGGTCTGCTTCAATTTGGTAGCAGAGCTCAGAAAGATTTCTTTTCTTTCTATAGCAGGGAAAAGGAAGATTCACCATGCCATCGAGAAAAAGGGACAGGCAAACACCCGACCCGCTAGAGGAAAGGGAAATGCCAAGAAGAAGGAGTAGGCAGATGCCTGATCTAGTCATAGAAAGAGAGATGCGTGACCTATGCGCCAGACTTGAGGATATGGAGACAACACAGAGGTGCATAGCTGGTGCTAGGGATCTTAGTGATTTCGAAAGTGAAGATGAATTTGGACATGAAGAAGAAGAAATCATAGAAGAATATGCAGCAAATGAACGCCTTGGGCTGTTGCAAGGATGGGTGCTAAGGAAAAAATGGACATTCCAGTATACGAAGGAAATCTAGATGCCGAAGAGCTTCTAGACTGGATTAGAGCTTTGGACACATATTTTGACTATGAAGATGTCGAGGAGGACAAAAAGGTCAAACATGCTGTCACAAGACTTAAAGGACATGCAGCATTGTGGTGGGATGAGCTACAAGCTAACATATGCTACAAAAGCAAGCAGAAGATCAAGAGTTGGGATAGGATGATCTCAAAGATGAAGGAAAAATTCATTCCTAGGGATTACCAAATTACTCTTTTTCGGAGAATGCAAAATTTGAGATAGAAACTGATGACAATGAAGCAATATACCGAAGAATTCTACAGGCTGAACATCAGGGCAGGTCATCATGAAAGTGATGATGAAAAACTTGCCAGGTATATGAATGGTCTACGATAGGACATTTAGGATGAGATGAGCATGATGACCATCAGAACGGTGGAAGATGCTTATTAGATGGCTCTAAAAGCTGAAGAGAAGCTGAGCCGAAAACAAGGTCAAAGAGGCCGAGGCAGAAGTCAGCCCAAAGGAAAATCAGTTGCCCAGGATAGAAATCAGAAACCTAAGGAAGACTAGAAGAAACCTCAGACTCAAACTGAGAGAGGTGGAAGTTCATAGAGAGGGCAGCATACCGAACAGAGAGGTCAGTATGCTGACGCAAACAGTTTTCCTCGTACCAGAGGTAGAGGAAGAGGAAGAGGTGGAGTGGTAAAATGCTTCACATGTGGAAAGAATGGACACAAATCTTATGAGTGTCTAGACAAAAAGAAGGAAGGTGGTGAAACTCACATCACCAAAGCATAGAGGCGGAATGTTGAGGTAGAGGATGTTGAAGGTGGAAGATTTCTGATGATGTGAAAAGTTCTCTTAACGCCAGAGAAGGAGGTGGAGAATCCAGTGCAAAGGAACAGTCTTTTTCAGACTACTTGCAAAACCAAGGACAGGGTATGCAAAGTCATTGTGGACAGTGGTAGCACAAACAATCTCGTTTCTACAGAGATGGTAGAAAAGCTGGAGCTAGAGACTATTGAACATCCAAGCCCATACAGAGTTTCATGGCTACAAAAGGGACATCAGGTAAATGTCACTAAACAATGTTTAGTTGAATTTAAAATAGGAGGGTATAAAGATGAAATACTCTGTGATGTTATTCCCATGGATGTTTGTCATCTATTGTTGGGTAGACCGTGGACATATGACAGAAATGTGATTCATGATGGGAGGAATAACACATACACCCTAGAGAAGAATGGGAGAACTCACATGTTGTTGTCGATCAAGGACAAAGAGGTAAAACCTGAAGTAAGTAACACTGTACTTCTCATGAGTGGGAAGGAACTTTGTCACATACCCACTACCATAATCAAGGTTTTCGTTGATTTCTGCAGAATTAGAGCCCCCAAAATATCTACGAAGGCCTAGCGTAAGCTAGCTCTTTCTCTCTCTCTTCTCCCATGTGATCACAGGTCAAACAATCGTGGTGCCTCTTTGTATTTCGCACCTCGGCGCTACCAGGATGTCGAATCATTCGAATTTGCAACCGCCAATAGGGACGAATCCCTACAGGGTTAGCAATTGGCCATTAAGAACGGTCCTATCGTGCGGTTGAGTGGAATATAGGTGGCGAGAGGGGAAACACGACACGATGGGCGATGTGACAGGAGACGGGTCCCACTTCACATGCCACACTATTCCGGACCCCCCACCCCATTAAAGGTAGAATGGCAAGGGGGGTCCGGAATTCGCCTGAATGTCATTGATCAAGGCGAATAAATCCTAACCGTTCCAGAGTTGCGCATTCGATTCTAGACCCCCCCCTCACCGCTAAAGGCAGAACAACAAGGGGGCTCTGGAATGAAGCCTGATCCGTAGATCTGGGCGGGTGGACTTTGGCCGTCCAGATCTGCTCGCCACTTTCCCTAAGGTGCACTCGCACCCCGGCTTAAATTTGACATCTCTTCCCCACATCTGATGGTCATTATATACCCTGAGATCCTCCAAAAGAATCTCATCCGTTCATCAGGATTTATCATCATGAGAGTCCGAACTCTCAACCACGAGACTCCTGAATTCTCGATCCCTAGTTTCCCGATGCGGTTAATCTCTCGACACGTAGCCTCCTTAAATCGGATGGTCCAGATCTGTCTCGGGGTTTACACCATGGAAAGTCCCGATCTCTCATCACCAGGACTCCCGAGTTCGTGATTCCCGATTTCCCGAAATGGGAAATCTCACGACATGTGGCCCCCTTAAATCGGATGGTCCAGATCTGTCTCAGGGTTTCCACCATGGAAAGTCCTGATCACTCATCACCAGAACTCCTGAGTTCGCGATTCTTGATTTCCCGAAATGGGAAATCTCACGACACATGGCCTCCTTAAATCGGACGGTCCAGATCCATTTTGGGGCTTTCACCCTTATTCACTAGGGGGTTTAACCCTCAGGTATCTCCTGACAGATCCAATAGCTGTCGGGATTTCGATCCGAGATCTAACGGTTCAGACAGGTTCCTAACTTGTGCATTCTCCCAGGACTTCCTGGACGGGGAAAATTCAATGGCCCAGATGTTCTCATGGACCTTGGGGATCCACGATCCCGATCTCTTTGCTACCCACGAAGACACAGAAGGTCACAGGGGTATGGAACTTAACATCCTACTTTCTCCTACCAAATCTAACGGTCATGAGTGACCACAGATTTCCCGACGGAATCTCGTCCATCGATCACCACCTATCAAGGTTAAGGAACTTAACTTTCCAGCTTCTTCTTCTTATCTGACGGTCGTGAGTGACCACCGATCTCCTGATCGGATCTCGTCCATCGATTCGATACTTATCAGGGATTTCTTAAGACCTTGCGCCTTCACGTCCTTTTTCTAGGTTCTTGATGGGCTTTTCGAGAAGTGTATCTCTATGGGGAGGCTTACCCAGGGAACTATCTGAGGCAGTTAAGGGTATTTCTCTCTCCCGAGAACCAGGCGTGAAGTCTGAATTAGATCAGCATGCATATAAATAACAATTTAAGAGAGCATAAGCCACACGTAGTCTTTCAATATAAACATACAACTACCAGTTTGTAAAAATAACTGGACTGGCCAGAATTGTGGCAAACTCATAAATGTGAACATGTGATGTTAATGGACCTTGTGGAAAAGGTCGATGAATGTGAATACCATTATGAATTTATATTGCAGGACTGCTTAGAGGGGATTTGCTGAAAAAGAGACCACGATGGTTGCAGAAAGGCGGTGGAAGGCACCTGGAAAGGTGGCATTAACTTCCACCGAGAATCAATACCGTATTTGGACTCCACTGGCTCAGAGAACCAAGAGAGGCTCACTGACCCCAAATTAAATGTCTCGCAGGATGGTAGGCAGATGGCTCCTCAGGAGTTAATGAGGGATGGGGAGGTGAACCGCCCATCCGTAGAGCCGTCAGACTTGTTTGGCACTAGGGAAATCGCGCCACATGCAACATTGCAAGAGGATAAGGCGTGGGGGAGAAGCGATTGGGGGGGAAGACGCGAGGGGAAAAAGAGAGAACTCTGGCGATATGCAGAGTGGGTGATAGCAGAGAGGAAGGAGAGTAACCTTCACTCCTGGTCACTGGCAAGCAAAGACGCAGTCTCACAGCATCGTGGTCTCAGCTCCGGGGTGGCTAGTGGTAAATCCGTTGGGAGTCACTGAGCCTACGGTTGGGTGGAAACGAGTACCCCTCTCAGTAGTTTCATAACCCCTTGTGTTACTTTCTAATAAGTGTTTTTCCTTTGACATCTTGAAATATATGTATGCTGACATTTATGATCATAAGCTATGAAATCGTGAATGACTTCATTATAAGAATGTTTGTATGGTATCTTGATCAGTACTGGTAGTTGTATGTTTATATGGAAAGACTACGTGTGGCTTATGCTCTCTTAAATTGTTATTTATATGCACGCTGATCTAATTCAGACTTCACGCCTGGTTCTCAGGAGAGAGAGATACCCTTCACTGCCTCAGATAGTACCCTGGATAAACCTCCCCATAGAGATACCCTTCTTGAAAAAGCCATCAAGAACCTGGAAAAAGGACGTGAAGACGCAAGGCCTTAAGAAATCCCTAGTAAGTATCGAATCGATGTACGAGGTCCCATCGGGAGATCGGTGGTCACTCACGACCGTCAGATCAGAAGAAGAAACTGGAGTGCCAATCGCCTTAACCCTGAATAGGTGTTAATCGACGGATGAGATCCCGTCATGAAAT
>ML791262.1:877647-936576 GCA_009831015.1 Picea engelmannii | reverse complement strand
AGACCTTTTGATCTGTACTCATTTGACATTCTTCGATTGATTGTGTAATTTTGTTTTATTGAGTTTGTAATACATTGGGGATTGGATTTACATGTTATTTGATCAATCCACTTGGCACATTGGTATACATAAAAACACATTGGCACATTGGTTAAACTCTTGGTATGAATCGTTCTATACACCGCATGTCGCATAGTCAAACCCTTGGTATTGGTTTCGATTTGTGTGTTTGGTTTTAAAACTATGGCATAACTTTTGATTGCGCGAATGGTTTATCCACTTACCAAAGGTTTCGATTGATTGATTGAAATGACATAATTGTAACACATTTGCGTTGTGAATTGAATAGTTGAAAGTGCCGGTGGTTGTACCATGGTAATGACTATTCTGCATGGATAGAAAATAGCTCCACCACCTTCGCACAATGTCATTAATGCTTACCCCTATCCCTGTTTCACCTTTGCTAGCATCGGGTAAGCCTTCGAGCGTTCTGCTCCTGTGTGTGCTGCATTCAAACCCTGACTCGTTCACATCATTTACCGTCTACTCTTCTCCATGGCACCAGTGGTGCGAATTGAGCCGAACGGTAGTCAAGCCCTGCTACTGTTCGATAATCCCTGGAAAGACATAGAGGATAGTGGTTGGCTCACGTTTATATAGAGGTTTGAGGGTTTTAATCTATTTTTTGCACAACAGTTCACCCTGACTTTTGATGGGTGTAGGGCCAAGATAGGTGACATTCAGCTTGAAATCAGTGAAGAGTTCATCAGCTCTGCCACAGGATTAGTAGCCACGGGCTAGAGATGGCTTAAAAACTCTAAAGTTGAGGAGGTGCCATGGCCGTTATTGTTCCTCTTATGGAAGGTCACATCCTGTGACAGAGGTATGCCCATTTCCATGCTTAAACCAAGGTGGCATGATTTTTTGATGGTGGTTAAACAATTTGTGACCTGTGAGGGTCGGTATAGACTGGTTTTTCTTTATCACCTTCGACTGTTAATGAATTTCATGGGTTATCCATTGAATATGCCATTTTATTTCCAGCATAGTCTTTATAAAATGGATAAGAGGTTTAAGCGAGAGAAGGTCGATAGTAGCTTGTTCCACCACGGCCTAATCAGACTCATCGTTGTTCACCACTTAAATCTGCACGGTGATAGTTGGCAAGCTTTTATCTCTCGAAATGGTTTTGCTGATGCAGAGCCTGTCCAAATTGACAAGCCTGTGGTTAATGAAACTAAGGTCGGGCCATCCATGCCTTTCCATGTCCTATTGCTCTCTCCCAAACCCTCGGTCGACCCTGATATCGACCTACCCGACGTCTTAGCAGACAAGGTTGAGGCTATAAAAAATCCTGTGAGTAAAAAGGTTAAAGGTAACCCTACTGTCGATGGTAAAGGTAAAAAGAATGCTCGACTTATATCGAGACTAGCCTGGAATAAACCTAAGCCAAATGCTGAGCAGAAGCCCATAGTCCTCAGTGAAGACTCAGACTCTGATGTCGAACGCTTCCTAGCTAGTGAGTACCCTTACTCCCAAGGTCTGTGCTCCGAGCCACCCTATGATTTCGTTTCTAATTTTCCCCCATGCTTAAAGAACAATCCTAGCTACCCCGGGATCAAGCTTCCTAATGAAACCCTTGGTGATTTAACCAAACCCTCACCTACAATTTTGAAGCCCAGGCAGTCGTCATGTGACCAATGTAATGTGTGGCTGAAACGCTACTATACCGACGTTCCCTTTTTATAGTCGAAGATCAAATTGTTGGAAAACCAAGTTACAGTGTTGACAAGCCAAAGGGACAAGCTTCAAGCAAATGACAAGAAGAAGAAAACCACTGGTTCCATTGTATTTAGGAATGTCGAATCGACTACAGCCTTTGTCAATTCCAAACTATTATGACCAAGTTGTCTGCTCATCATCTAGGTATGAATTTTGATATCAATTTCGTTTTGTGAATTGTTTGGATTAATATAATGAATTGAGTTTGGTTTTCAAATAGCTCTGTCCATTGTTCGAATTGACTCTGTTATAGTCATATCAAAAATGGTTATGTTGATTCATCCTATACATTGTTTTCGTTTTGCTAAAATTAAATGAAATTATGATCTGGTTACACAATTTGGTCATGCCCAGTTTAACAATTGATTGGTTTTCACTAGGTTTGATTCGTTTGTCTGTTGGTTTGAATCAATGAAATCATTGGTGTTTGCTTTCACTTGGATTTTGTTTGTATCCAACCTGAACATGAGGTTTTTACGCTAAAATTAGAACACGGTTCTGTTTTGATTTAATATTATGTTGCTGTCATTGGATATCAACGGCTCTGATTTCGTTCTTTTGATTTGATTGTTGAAATGATTTCATAAGATTGAATTGGCTTGATAAATGTGATGTAGTCTATTAATTTGGAAAAACGGTTATGTTTTGTCAACATTTTCGTTTGGATTTGGATTATATCTGACCTGTGCAAAAGATCTCTGCACCCAAATCATGGAACTGTTTGATTCACAACGACTATGTCAAACTCAAACTGTTCGATTCGCTCTTGTTTTGATTGGATTGTTGCATATCTTGAGTTAGCATGATTGTTTATGAGTTGGATCCGTATCGAAAATAAACTTGATGCCGCTCTGTTGATTTTAATTTTCAAAACGAGTTGGTTAACTCAGATCGACATATGTTATCTCTGTCGAATTCGTATGAGAAAATTCGATTAATAAATGAATTCAAGAAATGATTTCGTTCAATGTCAATCGATTTTGTTTGCTCCAATTAGCAATAACAAACGATTGAACAAGTCCTACAAACCCTGTTATCAACCGATTGATTCCATTATGATTTCGTTTGTGATAATTTACATATCATTTTTGATTTGATTCGCTAATAGCATGGATCGTTTGTTATGTTTAATATAGTGCGATCAATTTGAGAAAATGATCCTGCTAATTTGGTTTGGATTCGAAGTGATCTTGTGGATAGCTGGAGCAACTATTTGTGATTTCAATTGGTTATGAATCGATTTCATTACTGTCAGTTATCCAATATACCCGAATTCGTGATAACATATGGAACAGAGTACATGCATCTCTGTATTCGTTTGATTGATCTTAGTATTGTTTGCTCTTAAATTAGTATAACAATTTTGATTTGAGTGATTCAATATTTGTTTAATAGTGTGAATTTAATTAAATGAGTTTTTTAATTGGTTTAATATGATTCTGTGTTGGATTTAGACTAGCTACAGAATCGCAAGATTCTGTAGCTAGTCTTTAGGATTAGATTTTTATCAATTTCATTAGCAAAATATCCTCTTAAATTGTCCATTTTTGACCTCTTTCAGGTACATTCGAATTACATGGGGCATGCTATGGCAGTCTAGGAGATATTTGTGTGATATAGTTTTTATTTTAGGTTGTTAGTTTAGTCAAACTTGGGATATTTTCCCAGATTTTCTGTAAACAGTTTTGATAACTTCCATAGGGATGTTTTACCCTGTGGAAGGTCTTTAAATACTTATTATTTTTTGTAATAAGGATCATCCTCACTTGTGGGAGAACCAGGCTATGGATTTATGATACAAACTGAGACGAGAGTTGATGTCTTGTAACATCTTTCGCTTTCAATATATCAATCTTTTGTTTCAAGTTTTATTATATCAGTTTGCAGTTGATTATAGACTACTTTAGCTATCATAATCTATTGCAGGATGATATGATTTGATTAATATGCTATCCATATATGATCTCTTTCATTATTTTTAAAAAGTACAACAATTACTTGGTTTCAGTTAATGAATCACAGATTTCTCTTCTTCGTTAATTGAATCATTTTGTATAGATCTCTGCATACATATTTATCTAACTGTGAAGATTTATAAATCATAAGATTGCTGTAATTTTTATGTTTTATTTGTCCTGTAATTTTATTTGAAGAGCACATCAGCTTCTAGTTTACGAGAAGCTTGTGGATAATTCGGTGCGGGTTTCCTCGCTCTGATCAACTAAGACAATCATCATACAGGACAAACCTGGAGCTTTTCTTCAGGTTAGTTTGTTATGTATTTGGTAGTTAATTTGTTAGTATAATTTAAGTAGTTTAGTTAGATATATGTGTAGTTTAGATTTGTAGTTAGAGTTAGTATATTAGTTGTTTAGTTTAGATAGTTTTATTTCTTTTTCATAAAATTATAAAAATAAAAAAAAACGATATCTCTCTCTGTCTTAGGGCAGAATACAAATGAGTTTTCCAGGTTTTCATTCAAATCTATAAATTGTAAATATTGTACATTTTGTGAATAAGATTTATTTCTGTTAGTAGTTAGATATTTAATTTCTTAGAGTTAGCATAGTATTAAATAGTAGATTGTATATAGAATAGTTAGATTTGTTTTAGTTTGTTTCAATAGTTTTTTTTAGTTAGATTAGTTAATTTAGAGTAGTTTTCTTTTTGTTTTCTTAGGACTTAGATCGGCTAACGGAGCCGCTAAACCCGTAAGGGTGGGTTATCCCAAACGGCTTGGGTTATTAGACAACCCCGAACCGGATCCACTCTCCCAGTTGACAGACGGTCAATTTCGCCCGTCAACAAAGAAGTTGTAAAAAAAGCCTCACACTGATTCACCCCACCCCCCCTCTCAATGTGGTCGGTGTGTCCAACACGAAGTATAGTAAGTTATCCTAAGAAACCTTAGATATAAAAGGAGAAAATTATGGAAACAAAGTTTGCAAAAATACTTATAATCAATAGAATTTTGGACATTGTGAATAAGATCACAACTATCAAACCATAGATCTTGTAGGTATTGGATATATAAGATTAGCTCGGATCCATCTTAAACCCTAATCTATCAAGCATCGAGAAGGATCCAATTTCTTAAGGTGTATTTTTTTATTATTATTTCATTTCATGTCATTTTTACATGGTGCACCTAATTGTTTTTTAAACTGAACCTACTTTATTATTATTATTTAATTGAGATCACTTTTTTTTTTTTTAAATTAAACATACTTGAAATTTGTTTTAACTTATCATTACTTAACATAACATCTCTCCATATTAAACTATAAAACACTTGACTACTCAATGATACAAATATTGATATATCAAAAAATTTAATAAGAAAGAAATCCTAAAAAGAAAATCTTAGAATTGAAAGGCTTTGGTGAAGAGATTGAATCCAAAAAAAACAAGAACAACCAAAGAAATCAGAAATCCTAGAAGGAGGCTTTGTTGAATAGGTTGAATCCAACAACAAGCAAATGAAAGCAACCAAAGAAATCACAAATCCTAGGAGGAGGCTTTGTTGAATAGGTTGAATCCAACAACAAGCAAACCAAAGAAATCAGAAATCCTAGAAGGAGGCTTTGTTGAATAGGTTGAATCCAACAACAAGCAAATGAAAGCAACCAAAGAAATCACAAATCCTAGGAGGAGGCTTTGTTGAATAGGTTGAATCCAACAACAAGCAAACTAAAGTTCATGTATTTGACAAAGAAAAGAAATAGAGAAAAAGGTTTTTTAATTAAAGATAAATTTGACTAGCACAGCCGCTAAACGCCGAAAGGCCGGTTGTTAAACTTCTCGCTTAGTTAAAAAAATCTTAATTAACACAGTAAAAAAGTCAGGCTCATGAAAATCCATTTATATTTTTTAATCAGGTAGACGTGGTAATAAGTTAGTGAATACAGTAATTTTTAAACACGATTAGGTAAATGTAAAAAAGTAAACATATAAACGGATGTCTTTATAACAGCTCGGAAGTTAATGGATGAAATCAGAGCCATTCATTTATTGTGACGACTAAGAATATTCTAGGTATATTTAATCTCGTCCATAGAAAACATATTAAGAACTAAAAACCCATTAACTGTGCCCATTATCAATAGGTGTAAACCACATTTAAAGATTTAATTATTTATAATATATTTCAATTGATTAAAATAAATAAAAAGTTAGCCACGTATTTAGTCAAGTCATTGGGTTGACTAAGTTAAATAACTTTAATGTATAAATAAATGGGATTTAAGATATATTTCATTTGATTAAAATAAATAAAAAGTTAGCCACGTATTTAGTCAAGTCATTGGGTTGACTAAGTTAAATAACTTCAATGAATAAATAAATGGGGTTTAAGATATATTTCATTTGATTAAAATAAATAAAAAGTTAGCCACGTATTTAGTCAAGTCATTGGGCTGACTAAGTTAAATAACTTTAATGTATAAATAAATGGGATAGGTAGAATATAGGTTTTTCATGTCATATTATTTTGGGTGTCAAAATTCTAAAAGAGATCTAATGATTTTAACAATAATGATTTCAACCATAGATTTTGATAAAAATAAATATTGAATTTTTTTTACATTTTTTCGTATCGTACAAAATGTTATTCACATTATAAATTTTTATATTATTTTATTTTAGTATATTAATATTCTTTTAAATAATAATTTTTCCATATTATAAATTTTTATGTTTTTATTAAAGTTTTTCACATTATAAATATTTATATTATTTTTACTATATTTATTTTTATCTTTTTTTTCCTATGGAAATTTATTCACATTATAAATGATATAGAAGATTTTTTTATATTATAAATATTTATGTAGTTTTTGATAAGCATCCATACATAATAATTACAATCGACAATGGGTATTAATTAAGACTAATAAATAGGTACACATAATAATTATTCATGATGGATACTAATAATTAATTGATAAGGATGATAATAATTAAGACTAATAAATATGAACATATTAATTGATTATAAATATTTATTAATGTATTTAACTGAAGTATGTATGAATATGTTTCCACTAGATGAAACAATTGTTTATATTTTATTGCTTTGATTTTCACTCGTTCTTCAATATGACTCGGATGCTTTTGTTTCAATTCCTACTATTACTGGATTAAATTTTTATTTTGATAATTAGGGTTTGGTGCTTTAACATATAAGGGAAAATTAATTCATTCCCCTTCATTATAAGTCGTTATGTTTGAAATAAATTTCATCCACTATTTCTATTAATTTATAATTAATAGATTCGTGTTGACATCTTCAAAATTGATCAGGCGATGGGACGACCCATTTTTTTTTAATCCAACCGACTTTATAACGCCTGGAAGTCGCATAGCGTTAGATCATGTTCACTATTTAAGAAAAATGCATAGCGTTTAAACAAACCTCAACTTCCGACTCATAGAGATAGAGAGCGCCAGGATAAAAATCTGGTTATTGCGTTATAATTGAGCTGCGCAATCTGTGGACCAAATGGATTATACAGACAGTCATGCTCGTGCAAGGATTCCTTTACCGAAGTTATCTTCAGGCCACACTTATTTCACAGTGGAATCTCTGCGAGACATTGCAGCTCTTCCTCGCCTCCCATTCTCATCATCGTCGTCTTCTTCTCCTGCCTTTGCTTCCCTTCAATCTCTTCCCATTCACAGGGGAGGCATGGCAATACCATCTACGCATGACGTTTCTTTCCCCGCCTCCGCGATTCGTACCCATGACCTCAGAGAGACTACAGTCAGAGGATCGATCAGGGACCCCTACAGACAACCCATTACAGACAGAGAACCCACCATGACTGTGGCTCCAAGAGACCTTGCTCATCAATATCAACAACGGGAACTTGTTCATCGACTTTCTCCGCAACCTCGATTTTATCAACATCGGTCACGCCCACAAGAGGTATCCATTATGCCAAGAATTTTGTTTACTGATTCAGCAATGCATCCATTCTTTTTCTTCATTGCTTATTGTGCCAAAATTTTTGATTACCGATTCAGCAATGTTTCACATTGTGGGAGCAATATAGGTTGATGTTTATATTTGAAATAGAGGATAAGAAATACTGTTCTCATTATTTACATTCTGTATGCTCATTCAGTTTAGTAAGAACTCAGATCGTGGATTGCAGCCAAAGTCCTGCAAAAGGGCACAGAGGGAGATTCCAGGCACCAAAGATATTTCTAAGCCTCCAAGGATGCCTGTACGACCAGGGTGGTGTTCGCTCTGTGATGTTGACTGTAACACAAAGGATGTTCTTCACAAGAAACATGTATTTGGCAAGAAGCATCAGTCCATGTTTGAAAAGTTGAAGGAAAAGTTTCAGGAGACGGAAAGAAGCCACAGATGGAGCAGGCAGAAGAACTGATGGGATGGTGTTCTCTTTGTGAAGTTGACTGTGGAAACATTGAAAATCTTCACAAACAGCATATGTTAGGAAAAAAGCACCAGTTGATGTTAGGAATTGGAAAGGGTCCCCAAATAGAGAAGGAGACAGCAGAGATGGATAATAAAATTGACAATATTCTTGGAAAAAGAAAACAGCAGGTGAAGGAAGAAAGAAATATATTATCGAAGAAACGTCAAAAGTTGTCCGATAGAAGACACGCTGCCCAGTTCACAGAGGGTGGAAATCCTGATGCCCGTTTAGAGGTCGATGGTGAAAGTAAGAAAAGTGTAGATGTGGATGGACATGACGAAAATATTTCTAAACTCTTAGTATTGGCCAAGGATGATGAAGAGGAAGGAAAGTGTGGAGGCTAAAGATGACAAAGATGAAAGATGTAGAATTAGGGGCTAAAAGTGAGAAAACTGAGAGGAAGGAAAGTGTAGAGGCCATTGAGTTTGATGGTAAGAAAGAAAGTGCAGAGCCCATTGAGCTAGATGGTAAGAAACAACCTGTTCTCGGTGACAAAATTGAGGACGTTGCAGTTGTTATGTGAACAGCTCTAAAGCACATGATGAAGGCGCAGATTAAATGTAGAGAGTAGTTTAGTTTAGAGACGCCAGAAGCATTCAACCTGTTGTAGTTAAAACAGTACAACAGTACCTGGACCTGTTGTCGGTAAAACAGTACAATCTCAATATCTTCAATAATGTTTTGTGACGCTTGAGGATTGTACAACAAAATTTCGAGAGGTTTGTCCATAACAGTCCGAGTTTTATTTGAACATGTAAATTAGATAATCTCTGATGTGATATTGATATTGAGTTTTCTAATCAAGTCATTTTGTTAAGAACATGTGTTTCTTCCTAGGAGTGTACAAGTTCAAATCTAAAGGATATTAGGATATGTATATGTATACAGCCTGAGTGGGTCTAATGGTTAAAAACACGTGTTTCCTCTTAAGAGGTCACAGGTTCAAATCCAGAGGGGTTTAGGTAGGGGTAGGTAGGATATGTATACCTTCTTAAACTTTACCAGTGAAATTATATACAAAATAAAATAAAAGAAAAAAATATAAATAGACACACACATAAACATTATAGAGAACATAATAATACAATGAGAACCAAATTATATCAATAAATGAAGTAACAAACAACATAGAAAACTAATTAAAATAGTAAGTAAAACACCCAAAATGTGCTAATCTTATCTTTAGTTTTTTTCATGTTTTTAAGCTAGTTGAGACAAAGTTTATTCACAAAACCAAACACTAGGAAGATACATATATTTGTAAGGATCCATACATGTCCATATCATTGTGAAAATTAGGATAGTTTGATTTTTGCAAAAAAAAATACTTAGAAAGTTTAAAGGATATGGAAGGACCCCATATCTCCACATGTCTTGCAAACCAGGCCTAAGTTTTACAATTAGGTAAGGTTTTCACAAATTTATTGATTAGCTTCTTTATATGGAAAATTTTCTATCTTTTCAACGTTGGAAGGTATAAAGAAATAGAAGACTTTTGATTATGTATTGTGTGGAAGGATAAAGAGAGAACGAGAAAAAAAACATAGAATTGAGATAACATGATACTGCCATGTGATGTTGGCAATAGATTGTTTGGGAGTGTTTATGCTAACATTTTGTGTGCATTTAAATGCACTGATCTAGATTGTATACAAAATGAAATTAAAGGTGGGAATATGAATGGACACACAAACAGAGAAATATTGCAGAGAGCATAGTAATACATTGAGATTCAAATTCTATTAATAAATGAAATAAAAAAAACATCGTGAAATGCAAAGAAATACAAACTACCTAGAATGGTTGTAGCTTATTGCTTAAGAGAGAGGTATCCTCTATGTCCATTCATAAGAAATCCCATTACATGAGGCTTAAACAACCTTTTAACATAAATTAGTAAACCTAAGAGAAGAAACCCCTAAAGATCCAAAACCCTAACCCTAGGAAATGAAGTGGTAAAATGAATGTAGGTCATGAGGAGTCTAGTTGATACATAAAATTTTCGGGGCCACAAGTTTTGCACACAAACTCCATTTTTGGCACATAATAGCCCATTGGATAGATATTAATGAGAAGCTTTGATCAAGGAATACGAATTTCATGGTATCCCTAATACAATGTAAGGCCAAAAATTAGTGTTTAGGGCCTCAAAATGCATTCGAAGTTCGTGACCTAAAACACTATAGAAAAATAACCAAGAAGAGGAATTGTTCTAAGATGTGTATTTCTCTGAAATTGCAGCCCTGCTAAAAATGACTTGTTGTTTTAAAAGTGTCTTCTTGATTTCAATCCGAAACTGAAGGTATTCACGATCATCTATAAAAATTCTTTTTACGCTGTCCCTGTTCTTTAAGAGAACAACTCAAAGATGTCTCCCTGCTCTTGAAAGTCGGTTTTATTAATAAACTATTTCTAGATCTTGATGAAGGATAGCTAAGAAATTTTTTTTTCGAGATCTGTGACATATTAAGATATGTTAAAATACTAGAATTTTCAGCGTCACCCCGCTCTATTAAATATCTTTAAAAACTAAATAAATCTTTAGAGAACTGTGGGAAGTGCTTGTGAACTCGCCGAGACACTGAACAGGTCTGTTGGCAGCGTGTAAATACATGCATGATGCCAAGATAACTTCGTCGGGGTACTGAACAGGCCTGCTGGCAGCGAAGCAATGTCAGGTAAAAGAAAATTCTCAGATATGGATTATGTTTTGACCTTAAATGTCCTTCGTTCTGATCTGGAATTTCTTGGCAGGATACAGATATCAGAGTGGGTTAATTGACATCCCTGTCGAGGCTATGGACGCTTGCTGGCAGCAGTGGCCCTTTCAACAGTGTTGAAGATTTTAACTTTAACATCGTGACTCTCTTTTGTTACGATTGTCGTCGGTTTTTGTCTCTTTAAAAATAAAAGTTGTTTGAAATTGGAATGCATTATAATTATTTGCGATGCTCAGAAAACTTTTCGGTTGTTTTCAACTCGAAGCTTTTTCTGATTATTCTAATCTGAACTCGTTCTTTTGGCAAAGATAACTACTTCTCCCAGCATGTGAACATTGTTGGCAGCAAGTATATAATTATCATTTTTATAAGGCTGCCTACACAGGGTCTATGAAATTTTACTACTCTTCATAAGCGTGTTTCTCTAAACGACAGTGGTAAATTGTCGTATTTTACTTGTCTTCTATTCATACATTAGTTTTCATGACTGAAAGCATGAAAACTCGCAACTATCGTTATCATTCTGTTTCAAAAATGTCATTGGAAACATGTCGTTTATGATAGAATTGCGATTTCTTGTTGTGGACATGTTGCTCTCATTGTTTATGATCGTTTCGATTCTAAGAATGCCTAAGAAACTTATGGTTGTTTGAATGAAAGACCCCCATCAATTGGTTTTTGATTTTTGTATTAATTTTGGTTTGATGATTGACCATATTTCTTTCATGGAAACTTTGGCTTTTCAATTCTTGTAAATCACCTACCTTTGCAATTAAATTTGGATGCATGCACAATGTGTTAAAGTACTCTGTCCTAGCATGTACCCAATGCCAAGGTGGCATATGTAGTACAGGATACCATCACTCCTAAGTATGGTCTCGGGCTTCACGATTTTTGCTCGCACGCATTATGATTAACACCTCTGCCCACCATTTGAATTGTCACAACATTGTTTTGATGAGGCTCGGGGCTATGGCTCTGTGGCCTTTTACCAAACCCTACCTGTGAGTTTTGTGTTAATTCCCTTCCATTCGACATGGCTCCAGTGGTAAGGGTCGAACCAAATGGTGTCCAGACTCTGCTTTCATATGATAACGCTAGGGAGGATCTGGAAAGGAACGGTTGGCGTTTGTTCATCGAAAAATTTCAGGGCTTTAACCTTCAGGTCGCCCAAGAGTTTGCCTTAACCTTTGATGGATGTAGGGCAAAGATCGGTGATGTGCAGTTAGAAGTGACAGAAGAGTTCTTAAGCCAAGCCACGGGATTGCCAACAGTTAGTCAGAAATGGTTCAAGAATGCGAAAGTGGAGGAGGTCCCTTAGACGTTACTGTTTACCTCACGAAAAATAACCAGCTGTGATCGAGGTATGTCGATTTCATTCTTGAAACTTAGATGGAATGATTTACTTGTTGTAGTGAAGCAATTCATCACTTGTGAGGGTCGATTCAAATTGGTTTTCCTATATCATCTACGCCTCCTTATGAGTTTTATTGGCTTTCCATTGAATATGCCTTACTACTTGCTTAGAAGTTTGTACAAAATGGTTAAAAGGTTTAGGAAACAGAGGTCTGATTTGAGTTTATTCCATCATGGTTTAATTAAAATTATCCCCATGCACCAGTTGCAATTACAAAATGATTGTTGGGATGCATTCATTTCACGAAATGGTTTTGGCAACAATGAGTTGGGATAGGTAGATAAGCCAGTCATTATTGAAACCCTTGTGAACCCTACAACCTCTTCTCCACCGCTCCAGGCCTGTGATCCTTCCCCTAACGAACCCTTGAGCTACCCTAATGTCACTCAATAGGACAGTCAACTGGGTTCGCATCCAAAGGATAGCACTAAAAATGTTTAAAAACCAACAGGAAAGAAGCTAAAGGGCAGTGTTGATATCAATTTCAAGAACAAGAGGGTTGGTCATTTAATTTCTCAATGTGCTCGAAATAAAATGAAACCCCGTGAAGACACAATCAACACAATTGAAGTGAGTGAAGACTCAGATTCAAAAATTGAAAAATTCTTGGCTGAAGAAGACCCCATGTCATTCGGGCTATACCCTGACCGACCCTATGACTATGTTAGCAATCTTCCTCCTTGTTTAAAGGATAACCCAGAATTTCCTGGCATCCAACTCTGTGATAAGCCTACCTTTCATGTGGAGGATTCTCCGACCCTTAATGCTATCAGTGCTAATGCACAGTCCTTACAATCACAGTGTGATGAGTGTCGATCGTGGATCAACAGGTACTATACTGATGTTCCATTTGCTACATTCACGACTCAAGTCTTTAAGAGACCAAGTCGATAGGTTGACAAATGAAAACAACAAAATCGAGTCCATTATCCAAGGGAAGGAGAAACGATTGAAAACTACAGGTCCTGTCATTTTCAAGAATGTAGAGGCAGCAACAACGATTGTAAACTCCAAAATTTCTTGATATATTTTGATTCCATGATTTGAGGTATGATGTTTTTAAATTTTAGCATGATTTTGTCACTTTTAAGTTAGGATATTTGATTTGATTGAATAAACTATTTTTCTTATTAAGATTAGATTGTTTGTTTAGTTTTAAATATGATTGCATTTGCTATTATAACTAGCTACAAAATCGTAAGATTCTGTAGCCAGTTAAGAAAATTCGAGTTGTTTGATTTAATAATTGAAAACATATCTAAAACCTTCTCATTTTCATTTGTTTTCAGGATGATTAAGGATCCCATGATTTCCAAGAAGATATGGGGCACTTTTGAGATCTCCCAGCCATATCAACTTTGTATTTTGAGTAAATAGATTAGACTGTTGGTAGTTTTTGATATTCAGTAAAATGAGGGTGGTTGCATCCCCCATATTTTTGAAACAAATTTGATCTTATCAACATGAAACAATTATGTTTCCAGAAACCTATATAAACATATTATTTTGTAAACAATGGATCATCTCAACCTGGGGAAAGACTATGGATGTTTCACTACAGACTTGAATGGAATATAATACATGTCACAACTTTAGCTTTTCTGTATGATGTTTTTATTCAAGTCATGTTTATTTCAATTGGTTAATAGATTATGATTTCTTTTGTCGTCGTGGTTTATTATCAGTTGGTATGATCAAAGATTATATACTGTCCATATTTTCATGTCCGAGATATAACAAATAGTAATCATTCATTCAATTTGAATTAAGAGATTTATCTCTAATTTCGATCAAACGTTTATACGCAAGTTCTCACAGGAAGAATTATCTTATTGTGGCTGCTTGTAAAATGATAAGATTATTGTGACTGCATCTATTATGTGTTCTGTTATTATGATTCAAACTCCATAATTATTGCTTCACATTTATTAGGAGCAATTTCAGGATCTGTCGCAGGTTTACCTCATAAGATAAGGTGACTAGATGCTACACATTGAATAGATATTGGATGCGATAACAAGTCAGCCTGTTATTTGATTTGATTAGTATAATAAATATAGAAGCTTCCTGTAGTTGAAATAATTTTTACCATCTATTATTTCGTTTGTATAATTAGACAGTTTGATATTCGATTTCTTAAGTATAAACATCTAAGAAAACAAATAAAAAAGATTAGATAGTAGTTTTATTGTTGTTTAAAAAATCAATTTACATTCGATTTTCACGGATTTAGATTAAAATTCCTAGTTTGTATATATTATATATATATTATAAATAGAATTATTGTATATATAAATTGTACATATATATAGTTAATTGTACTTATAGATTTTAGTAATTGTTATTTATTAGGTTATTGTTTTTCCTTTGTTTATTTTTGCTTTCTTTAGGACTTAGATCGGCTAACGGAGCCACATAACCCGTCAGGGTGAGTTAATCCAAACGGCTTGGGTTAATTAGACAACCCCGGACCGGACTCACTCTTCCAGTTGACGAGTAGTCATTTTCACCTGTCAACAAATGGCGCTAGAATGAGGGCCTGAAAACTATTAATGGCACAAGGAGGTCGTAAAAATCCCCCCCCACCTACCCGCTCACCTATAGTAACTAGACGTCATTCAGACAACAACATTTTCCCTCAAACAACAACCATATCAAACAACGATCTACAGATCACAGTTGAACCAGTAACTCCAAATCCTCTAGGTGGTGACATACAAGAGATTGTTCGTCAATCCCTCACAAGAATGCACAGTGCCTTAGCCCATATCAGAGAACCAAATCAACCTTTGAATCAACCATTAGACTTCTCTGATATCAAAGAACAACTTGAAGGTACTGGACTTACCTTAAACCCTACAGATCCAGATCATATCCTCACTCCTACAGAAGGAGGAGCTGGTATTCCACCATCACCACCCCCTTCATCTCCTTCTTATTTTGGAGAAGAATCCTCAGACGAAGGCAGTTCCTCATCCCAGGCTTCGACACCACCCACACCTATGGCCAATCCAAACAATCCCGCCAGACCCTGGCTCGACTAAGATGCAGTGGCCATACCTGGGCCTTAGCATCCTTTACCCAAACACCCGGAGAAATGGCTCCCTAAATTTGACCCGGACTCAAAACAGATTGCTGAAGATCACATCAAAAAGTTTATGCTAGCCATTAGACTCCATAGTGTTGAGCATGAAGACGTAGTCTGTAGATTGTTTCCCTACACCTTTGAAGGCAATGCCTCTACATGATACTTTTCCAAATAGCCCCACACCATCGTGTCATGGGATAAATTTTAGTCCTGTTTCCTTGAGAAGTTCGGAGACGACAAGTCTCCTGAAGTTCTAGTCATGGAGCTTTCTAGTTTAAAAATGAACCCCAAAGAAAAGATCAAAGATTTTAATCAAAGGTTCCTGACACTAAAGAACCAAATCCCCACAGATTCGATGCTTGCAGAAAATCTTATTGTCACATACTACACGAAAGCATTACATCAAAACATAGCCATTTGGGTAAAGAGATCTAAGAAAGCCACGTTGTTAGAAGCTTTTAAAGAGGCCAGTTAGATCGAGAAAGATATTCTCAGCTTAAAAGACACTACCAGTAATGAGATAGAGACTAGTTCATCCTCCAAGAAGAAAATTGAAATCCTTCCTAGACCTCCCCAAAACAAAGCTCAACCTGAGAGTTCGGATTTAGAAAGCTTACAGAAAGTCGTCCAGAAATTGTCCAATCAAGTTATAGATTTGAAAAGGTCGGCTGAAGAAGCTTCTTCGAGCAAAGGGATTTACAAAGCCCCTTTTAGGAAGCCTTTTCCCACAAACCGATCTAACTCAAGTGTTGAAGGCCTAAATCTAGAAAGCCTACAATTTGCTATTCAAACGATCCTAGAAGCACACGATAACTTGATTCCTCCCTAGATTCCTGAAGAGGTAGTTGAGCAAGAGACAATAGAAGAAGATGAATCCTCTCCAAACATCTTCAGACATTTTTCGGATAGCATTTTTCAAGCTAATTTCGAAACAGTGCATCCTTACAATACTAGGAGCAAGACAACAAATAAGCCTTCTTTTGAAATCACGACGACTTTGCCTCCAAAACAGTCTAAATCGATTGACACTAAACATAATTCAGTAAAACCAAGTTTAGATTATGATTTGATTGAAGATCTAAAAAATCTTAGGGCTAACATTTATGTTTATGAATTATTAAAATTCCCTTTTCTTCTGCAAAAAATGTTGCAGAATATTGCGGAGAACAACAAAAATAGCAATCTGAAAAACAACAAAGGTGTCAAAACAACCCCAAAATTCCTCATAAGGCCTTCGCCAAAACTACATCCGAGCCTCTTGATAAAAGAGACCTTCCTATAAATAATGTAACAAATGTAGATAAACCAGTTTCAGAGGCTGCGAGTAAAAAACAACAAACTTCCACTGTTAATACTCACAGAAATGTACCTCCATTTTTGTTGACTTTTGAAATTTTCAATAGGAATGTACATAATGGTATGGTAGATTCAAGTGCGTCATCTAATGTAATGCCTTGGTCTGTCTGTCAAAATATTAATGCTGAAGTTCAACCATCCAGCTTGATCGAACTAGTGTTAAAGTGATAGGTGAATTAAAGAATGTGGTTATAAGATTGTCATCTAATCCTAAAGTTCATCAAGTGATTGACATCATTGTTGTAGATATCCCAGAAGTTTATGGTTTCTTTTTAAGTAGAGATTGGTCAGAACAATTACATGGCTATTTTGCAATGGATTGGTCTCACTTGTGGCTGGCCGAGAATGGAAAGCCCAATAGAATCAAGGTAAATCGTGAACGTTATCTGAAGTTCACGGTGACTGATTTAAATGATCCCAATGAACCATTCACTCCTTCTGCCAATTCACCTGAAATACAAGGGATGGATACTTTTTTCGCCAATTTCATAGATGAAACTTGTACCATCACTGAATCAGAACAACAATATGAAATTATGACTTGCACACAGTCAACAGGCTTCTCCCAGTGGTCTCATGCATCCGACGAAAATCAAATATGGTCTCTTTACTTTGATGGGTCAAAATCTAAGGAAGGAGCTGGTGCAGGGTGCGTGCTCATCGATCCAGCAGGTAACAAGACTTTGATTGCTTGCCGATTAGAATTCGAATGTACAAACAACACGGCTGAATATGAGGCACTCTTGCAAGGTCTCAGAAAAGCATTAGATCTGAACATTCAAAATTTAACTGTCTTTGGTGATTCGAAAATCGTGGTTAGACAGGTAAAAAATTTTATCCACTATTTATCTCCACAGCTTAAAAGCTATCAGACCGAGGTATGGAATTTGATGAATAAGTTTTCCGCATTTAACATAAATTCTATTCCTAGATTGAATAATTCTGAAGCTGATTTGTTAGCTAACGTCGCTTCAAAACCTTTTCCTGCAGAAGGCTTATCTCCGAATGCATTCTTCGTTGAACTGTTGTTCAAACCGTCCGTCCCAGAAAACATCATGAATTGGAGAGTCTTCGATGATGATCAATAGATCATAAGTGTTCTGCATATGAAAAAAACGTTCCAGGGCGCAGTGATCGACAAAGGTACTCATGATGAAAATCTTCACGACTTTACAGTAATACCAAATCCGAGATCCCTGAAATCTGCATCAGACATGGTAAACTCTATCCCAAAATCTGTGGTTAGATTAGAAAAATTTTATGATCTTCACGATAAGTTCAGGAAGTCGGTGAACTATAAAATGAATAGTTCCTCCTTGACACATGAAAAAGTAAATTTGGGAACCAAAGACAATCCACAGTGCATTAATTTAGGGTTGGGGTGTTTTGAGCAAGAAAAGGTAGGATTTATCAAATTGTTTAAGGAATTCAAAGATGTTTTTGCCTGGACGTACGACAACCTAAAAACCTTTGATTCTAATATCATACAACACATTATTCACATGAAACCCCAAACCCAACCTTTTCAACAAAAGTTAAGGAAAATGCACCCAAAACTCGAACCAACGCTCAAGAAGGAATTAAACAAACTCCTGAACGCTAAGATAATTTTCCCAGTTAGGCACACACAATGGGTCTCTAAACTTGTCCATGTCAGAAAGAAGAGTGGTGAAATCTGACTATGTGTCGATTTCTGAAATCTTAACCGAGCGTCTGATAAAGACAACTACCCTGTCCCTCCCATGGAACAGATCCTTCAACATGTATTTGGTTCTGAAAGATTATCCTTGTTGGATGGTTTTTAAGGGTACGACCAAGTCCTTATGTCTCCCTCAGACCAGCTCAAAACTACTTTTTGTATTCCATGGGGCGCCTACACTTATAGAAAGATGCCCTTTGGACTCATAAACGTCAGTGCCACTTTTCAGAGAGCGATGGACATCGCTTTCCGTGGCTTAATCAATCAATCTGTAGTAGTTTACCTAGATGACGTCACTGTCTTCTCAAAAAATAAAGAAGATCATTTAGCTCATTAAAGATCTGTTCTACAGCGATGTCGTAAGTACCACATTTCTTTAAATCCTAAAAAATCTATCTTCGCAGTAGAACAAGGTAAGCTCCTCAGATTCAATGTATCAAGGGAAGGGATGATTATCGACACTGAAAGGACTCAAGTCATTTCGAAACTGCCCCCTCCCTCATAAAAAAAGTCCATGCAATCTTTCTTAGGTCAGATAAACTTTGTTAGGAGATTCGTCCCCAACTTTTCAGAAATGGTGAGACCATTACAAAACTTAATAAAAAAGGATGTACAGTACCATTGGGGACCTTTAGAAAGCCAAGCTTTTGATTCAATAAGAAAGGCCATAATAGACGCTCCTTCTCTAATGAGCCCCGACTTTTCACAAGACTTCACCCTCTACACATTTGCCTCCGACCGATCTTACGTTGTTGTCCCAACTCAAAAGAACGCTGAAAACAACGAGGTTCCAATCGCCTTTATGAGCTCAGCCTTCAAGGGGGCAGAACTTAATTACCCAGCAGTAGATCGGCAAGCTTATGCTGTTTTCAAGGCAGTAAAGTACTTCCGATCTTATCTGTTGAAATCTAGGATGAAAATCATTGTCCCTTACCCGACTGTTAGAAATTTGTTAGTACAGAAAGAACTAGGAGAAAAAAGGGCAAACTGGTTCACATCCTTACAAGAATATGACATAGAAATCACCCCAACACAAATTGTAAGAGGCCAAGGTTTATGCAAGTTGGTCGCCAATTCTGTTGTAGGACAACAAGAAGAAACTGATATGTCAAATCCAGGATAGCACTGTTAAAATGAAATTTGTTGTGCGCAAAACCCTGCTAGTTCCTGGTACGACGACATAAAATTTTGTCTTATACACGGATCAGCTCCCCATCAACTTGATCCCACAAAAAGGAGAGCATTGATATTAAAATCTGCTTCTTTTCAACTGATTAATGGTATTTTGTTTCGTCAAAATTTTGATGGAGTACTTATGCGTTGTCTTGAAAAGGATGAAGCAGAAAAAGTCTTATTGGAATTACATGCAGGGGAAGCATGTTGACATTTCGGTGGAGACACCACTACTCATAAAGTATTAAGAGCAGGTTATTACTGGCCTATAGTTTTTAAAGACGCTCTTGCCTTATGTCGCAAATGTGTGATTTGTCAAAAGGCATCTGGATGGATACAAAAACAAACTTTCCCTTTGTAACCAGTTTCGGTAGACTCCCCTTTTCAGTAGTGGGGTCTGGATATTATAGGCCCAATCAATCCGCTATCCTCGCAGTAGCATAAATACATCATAATAGCCACATATTATTTCACCAGGTGGTCTGACGCTGCCCCATTAAAAGATGTAAATACCAACCAGGTAATATCCTTCTTGAATTCAAATATTATTACTCGTTTCACTATCCCTGAATGTCTGGTATTTGACAATGCTTCTTATTTTTTGTCTCTTGAAATGAATGATTTCTCTCTATAAAAAAGAATTAAATTAAAGTACTCTACCAGCTATTACCCCCAAGGCAACGGTTTGGCAGAATCAACTAATAAAAATCTGATCAAAATTATCAAGAGAATGGTCTCCGAAAACCATAAGAATTGGCATAACGCGCTGTTAAACGCAATCTGGGCTGATAGAGTAACTCATAAAACTGTTGTGGGAAACTCACCTTTCTTTCTCATTTACAGCAGGGAAGCGATTCTTCTACCACATGTCCTTCTTCCATCTCTGCAGTTATCGCAGAAAGTATAGGAAGAAGATTGTCCCCCCTTGGAGAGTCGAATTAACGCTTTGTTAAAATTAGAAGAAGTGAGGGATCAAGCAAAATGAAAATTGGATCAACATCAACTCATTGTTAAAAATTGGTTTGAATCCAATTCTGCCTCTGACAGAAATTTTGAGGTAGGTGACCTTGTCCTAAAATGGGACAAACCTCACGAGGGAAAAGGAGAGCATACTAAGTTTCACAACTTGTGGTTGGGGCCATTTTTAATCGCTAAGAAACTATGTCCCAGTTCCTTTTGCTTACAGAATTTACAGACACAGCCAGACACCTTTCTGGTGAATGGCCAAGCTCTAAAAAGGTACTTTGCCTGATGACGCTCCCAAGCAACCTTTGTAAATATTTTCTGTTTTGTTTGTTGTTTGTTTCTCTTTTCTGGTTTGTTTTGATTTTTCCTTTCTGCTTGTCGGTCTTTCTTTTGAAACATATATGCTTGCCCCATGGGCTAGTTCAGACAAAAATAACAGAAAAATTTCTCCTCGAAAATGACTACTGAAAGCTATTAAAACATCAATTGTGGTATTTCTCTGAAATTGCAGCCCTGCTAAAAATGACTTGTTGTTTTAAAAGCATCTTCTTGATTTCAATCCGAAACTGAAGGTATTCACAATCATCTATAAAAATTCCTTTTACGCTGTCCCTGTTCTTTAAGATAACAACTCAAAGATGTCTCCCTGCTCTTGAAAGTCGGTTTTATTAATAAAATATTTCTAGATCTTGATGAAGGATAGCTAAGAATTTTTTTTTCGAGGTATGTGACATATTAAGATGTGTTAAAAAACTAGAATTTTTAGCGTCACCCCGCTCTATTAAATATCTTTAAAAACTAAATAAATCTTCAGAGAACTATGGGAAGTGCTTGTAAACCCATCGGGACACTGAACAGGTCTGCTCACAGCGGGTAAATGCATGCATGACGCCAAGATAACTTCACCGGGGTACTGAACAGTCCCGCTGGTAGTGAAGCAATGTTAGGTAAAAGAAAATTCTCAGATATGGATTCTGTTTTGACCTTAAATGTCCTTCGTTCCGATCTGGAATTTCTTGGCAGGATACAGATATCAGAGTGGGCTAATTGACATCCGTGTCAAGGCTATGGACCCCTGCTAGCAGCAGTGGCCCTGTCAATAGTATTGAAGACTTTAACTTTAACATCGTGACTCTCTTCTGTTAAGATTGTCGTTAGTTTTCGTCTCTTTAAAAATAACAATTGTTTGAAATTGGAATGCGTTATAATTATTTGTGATGCTCAGACAACTTTTCAGTTGTTTTCAATTCGAAGATTTTTCTGATTATTCTAATCTGAACTCATTCTTTTGGCAGAGATAACTGCTTCTCCTAGCATGTCGCCATTGTTGGCAGCAGCTATATAATTATCATTTTTATAAGGCTGCCTACACAGGGTCTATGAAATTTTACTACTCTTCATAAGTGTTTCTCTAAACGACAGTGGTAAATCATCGTATTTTACTTGTCTTCTATTCATACATTAGTTTTCATGACTGAAAGCACGAAAAATCGCAACTATCGTTATCATTCTGTTTCAAAAATGTCATTGGAAACATATCGTTTATGATAGAATTGTGATTTCTTGCTGTAGACATGTTGCTCTCATTGTTTATGATCGTTTTGATTCTAAGAATGCCTAAGAAACTTATGGTTGTTTGAATGAAATACCCCCATCAAATGGTTTTTGATTTTTGTATTAATTTTGGTTTGATGATTGACCATATTTCTTTCATGGAAACTTTGGCTTTTCAATTCTTGTAAATCACCTACCTTTGCAATTAAATTTGGATGCGTGCACAATGTGTTAAAGTACTCTGTCCTAGCATGTACCCAATTCCAAGGTGGCATATGTAGTACATGATACCATCACTCCCGAGTATGGTCTCGGGCTTCACGATTTTTTCTCGCATGCATTATGATTAACACCTCTGCCCACCGTTTGAATTGTCACAGCATTGTTTTGATGAGACTCGGGGCTATGGCTCTGTGGCCTATTACCAAACCCTACCTATGAGTTATGTGTTAATTCCCTTCCATTTGGCATGGCTCCAGTGGTAAGGGTCGAACCAAATGGCATCCAAACTCTGCTTTCATATGATAACGCTAGGGAGGATCTGGAAAGGAATGGTTGGCATTTGTTCATCGAAAAATTTCAGGGCTTTAACCTCTGCGTCGCCCAATACTTTGCCTTAACCTTTGATGGTTTTAGGGAAAAGATTGGTGATTTGTAGTTAGAAGTGATAGAAGAGTTCTTAAGCCAAGCCACATGATTGCTAGCAGTTAGTCAGAAATGGTTCAAGAATGCGAAAGTGGAGGAGGTCCCTTAGACGTTACTGTTTACCTCACGAAAAATAACCAACTGTGTTCAAGGTATGCCGATTTCATTCTTGAAACCTAGATGGCATGATTTACTTGCTATAGTGAAGCAATTCATCACTTGTGAGGGTCGATTCAGACTGGTTTTCCTATATCATCTACGCCTCTTTATGAGTTTTATTGGCTTTCCATTGAATATGCCTTACTACCTGCTTAGAAGTTTGTACAAAATGGTTAAAAGGTTTAGGAAACAGAGGTTTGATTTGAGTTTATTCCATCATGGTTTAATTAAAATTATCCTCATGCACCAGTTGCAATTACAAAACGATTCTTGGCATGCATTCATTTCACGAAATGGTTTTGGCAACAATGAGTTGGGACAGGTAGATAACCTGGTCATTGTTGAAACCCTTGTGAACCCTATAGTCTCTTCTCCACCGCTCCAGGTCTGTGATCCTTCCCCTAACGAACTCTTGATCTACCCTAATGTCACTCAACATGACAGTCAACCGGGTTCGCATCCAAAGGATAGCACTAAAACTATTAAGAAACCTACAGGAAAGAAGCTAAAGGGCAGTGTTGATATCAATTTCAAGAACAAGAGGGTTGGTTGTTTAATTTTTCGATGTGCTCAAAATAAAATGAAACCCTGTGAAGACACAATCAACATGATTGAAGTGAGTGAAGTTTCAGATTCGGAAATTGAAAAATTCTTGGCTGAAGAGGACCTTGTGTCATTCGGGCTATACCCTGACCGACCCTATGACTATGTTAGCAATCTGCCTCCTTGTCTAAAGGATAACCAAGAATTTCCTGGCATCCAACTCTGTAATAAGCCTACCTTTCATGTGGATTATTCTCTGACCCTTAATGTTGTCAGTGCTAATGCACAGTCCTTACAATCACAGTGTGATGAGTGTCGATCGTGGATCGACAGGTACTATATTGATGTTCCATTTGCTACAGTCACGACTCAAGTCTTTAAGAGACCAAGTCAATAGGTTGACAAATGAAAAAAACAGACTCGAGTCCATTATCCAAGGGAAGGAGAAACGATTGAAAACTACAAGTCATGTCATTTTCAAGAATGTAGAGGCAGCAACAACAATCAGAAACTCCAAAATTTCTTGATATGTTTTGATTCCATGATTTGAGGTATGATGTTTTTAAATTTTAGCATGATTTTGTCACTCTTAAGTTAGGATATTCGATTTGATTGAATAAACTATTTTTCTTATTAAGATCAGTTTGATTGTTTATTTTTAAATATGATTGCATTTGCTATTATAACTAGCTACAGAATCGTAAGATTCTGTAGCCAGTTAAGAAAATTCGAGTTGTTTGATTTAATAATTGAAAACATATCTGAAACCTTCTCATTTTAATTTGTTTTCAGGATGATTAAGGATCCCATGATTTCCAAGAAGATATGGGGCACTTTTGAGATCTTTCAGCCATATCAACTTTGTATTTTGAGTAAATAGAATAGACTGTTGGTAGTTTTTGATATTTAGTAAAATCAGGGTGGTTGCATCCCCCATATTTTTTAAACAAATTTGATCTTATCAACAAGAAACAGTTATGTTTCCTGAAACCTATATAAACATATTATTTTGTAAACATTGGATCATATAAGCCTGGGGCAAGACTATGGATGTTTCACTACAGACTGGAATGGAATATAATACATGTCACAGCTTTAGCTTTTCTGTATGATGTTTTTATTCAAGTCATGTTTATTTCAATTTGTTAATAGATTATGATTTCTTTTGTCGTCGTGGTTTATTATCAGTTGGTATGATCAAAGATTATATATTGTCCATATTTTCATGTCCTAGATATAACGCATAGTAATCATTCATTCAATTTGAATTAAGAGATTTATCTCTAATTTCAATCAAACGTTTATACACAAGTTCTCATAGGAAGAATTATCTTATTGTGGTTGCTTGTAAAATTATAAGATTACTGTGACTGCATCTATTATGTGTTCTGTTATTATGATTCAAACTCCATCATTACTGCTTCACATTTATTAGGAACAATTTCAGGATCTGTCGCAGGTTTACCTCATAAGATAACGTGATTGGATGCTACACATTGAATAGATATTGGATGCGATAATAGGTCAGCCTGTTATTTGATTTCATTAGTATAATAAATATAGAAACTTCCTGTAGTTGAAATAATTTTTACCATCTGTTATTTCGTTTGTTTAATTAGATAGTTTGATATTCGAATTCTTAAGTATAAACATCTAAGAAAACAAATAAAAAAGATTAGATAGTAGTTTTACTGTTGTTTAAAAAATCAATTTACATTCGATTTTCACTGATTTAGATTAAAATTCGTGGTTTGTATATATTATATATATATATATATATATATATATATTATAAATAGAATTATTGTATATATAAATTGTACATATATATATAGTTAATTGTACTTATAGATTTTAGTAATTGTTGTTTATTAGGTTATTGTTTTTCCTTTGTTTATTTTTTCTTTCTTTAGGACTTAGATCGGCTAACGGAGCTACAAAACCCGTCAGGGTGAGTTAATCCAAACGGATTGGGTTAATTAGACAACCCCAGACCAGACTCACTCTTCCAGTTGACGAGCGGTCATTTTCACCAGTCAACAAATGGCACTAGAAGGAGGGCCTGAAAACTATTAATGGCACAAGGAGGTCGTAAAACTCCTCCCCCACCTACCTGCTCACCTATAGTAACTAGAAGTCATTCAGATGACAACATTGTCCCTCAAACAAAAACCACAACAAATGATGATCTACGGATCATAGTTGAACCAATAACTCCAAATCCTCCTGGTGGTGACATACAAGAGATTGTTCATCAATCCCTCATAAGAACGCACAATGCCTTAGCCTGTATCAGACAACCAAATTGACCTTTGAATCAACCATTAGAATTCTTTGATATTAGAGAACAACTTGAAGGTACTGGCCTTACCTTAAACCCTATAGATCCAGATCATATCCTCACTTCTGTAGCAGGAGGATCTGGTATTCCAACATCACCACCCCCTTCATCTCCTTCTTCTTCTGGAGAAGAATCCTCAGACGAAGGCAGTTCCTCATCCCAGCCTTCGACACCACCCACACCTATGGCCAATCCAAACAATCCTGCCAGACCTTGGCTTGACCAAGATGCAGTGGCCATACCTAGGCCTCAACATCCTTTACCAAAACACCTGAAGAAATGGCTCCCTAAATTTGACTCGGACTCCAAACAGATTGCTGAAGATCAAATCAAAAAGTTTATGCTAGCCATTAGACTCCGTAGTTTTGAGTACGAAGACGTAGTCTATAGATTGTTTCCCTACACCTTTGAAGGCAATGCCTCTACCTGGTGCTTTTCCCAACAGCCCCACACCATTGTGTCATGGGATAAATTTGAGTCCTGTTTCCTTGAGAAGTTTGGAGACGACAAGTCTTCTGAAGTTCTAGTCATGGAGCTTTCTAGTTTAAAAATGAACCCCAAAGAAAAGATCAAGGACTTTAATCAAAGGTTCCTGACACTAAAGAACCGAATCCCCATGGATTCGATGCCCGCCGAGAATATTATTATCGCATACTACATGAAAGCATTACATCAAAACATAGTCATTTGGGTAAAGAGATCTAAGAAAGCCACGTTGTTAGAAGCCTTTTAAGAGGCCAGTCAGATCGAGAAAGATATTCTCAGCTTAAAAGACACTACCAGTAATGATATAGAGATTAGTTCATCCTTCAAGAAGAAAATTGAAATCCTTCCTAGACCTCCCCAAAACAAAGCTCAACCTGAGAGTTCGGATTTAGAAAGCTTACAGAAAGTCGTCCAGAAATTGTCCAATCAAGTTATAGATTTGAAAAGGTTGGCTGAAGAAGCTTCTTCGAGCAAAGGGCCTTACAAACCCTCTTTTAGGAAGCCTTTTCCCACAAACCGATCTAACTCAAGCGCTGAAGGCCTAAATCTAGAAAGCCTACAATTTGCTATTTAAACAATCCTAGAAGCACACGATAACTTGATTTCTTCCGAGATTCCTGAAGAGGTAGTTAAACAAGAGACAGTAGAAGAAGATGAATCCTCTCCAAACATCTTCAGACATTTTTCGGATAGCATTTTTCAAGCTAATTTTGAAACAGTCCATCCTTACAATACTAGGAGCAAGACAACAAAAGCCTTGTTCTGAAATCACGACAACTTTGCCTCCAAAACAGTCTAAATCGATTGAGACTAAACAGAATTCAGTAAACCCAAGTTTTGATTATGATTTGATTGAAGATCTAAAAAAGCTTAGGGCTAACATTTTTTTTTACGAATTATTAAAATTCCCTTTTCTTCTGCAAAAAATGCTGCAAAATATTGCGGAGAACAACAAAAATAACAATCCGAACAACAACAAAGGTGTTCAAAACAACCCCAAAATTCCTCATAAGGCCTCTGCCAAAACTACATCCGAGCCTCATGATAAAAGAGACCTTCCTGTAAATAATGTAACAAATGTAGATAAACCACTTTCAGAGGCTACGAGTAAAAAACAACAAACTTCCACCGTTAATACTTGCAGAAATGTACCTCCATTTTTGTTGACTTTTGAAATTTTCAATAGGAATGTACATAACCGTATGGTAGATTCAGGTGTGTCATCTAACGTAATGCCTTGGTATGTCTGTCAAAAGATTAATGCTGAAGTTGAACCATCCAGCTTGATCGAACTAGTGTTAAAGTGATAGGCGAATTAAAGAATGTGCTTATAAGATTGTCGTCTAATTCTAAAGTTCATCAAGTGATTGATATCATTGTTGTAGATATCCCAGAATTTTATGGTTTTTTTTTAAGTAGAGATTGGTCAGAACAATTACATGGCTATTTTGCAATGGATTGGTCTCACTTGTGGCTGCCCGAGAATGGAAAGCCCAACAGAATCAAGGTAAATTGTGAACGTTATCTGAAGTTCACGGTGAATGATTTAAATGATCCCAATGAACCATTCACTCCTTCTGCCAATTCGCCTGAAATACAGAGGATGGATACTTTTTTCGGCAATTTCATAGCCGAAACTTCTACCATCCCTGACTCGGAACAACAATCTGAAATTATGACTTGCACATAGTCAACAACCTTCTCCCAGTGGTCTCATGCATCTGACGAAAATCAAATATGGTCTCTTTACTTTGATGGGTCAAAATCTAAGGAAGGAGCTGGTGCAGGGTGCATTCTCATCGATCCAGCAGGTAACAAGACTCTGATTTCTTGCCGGTTAGAATTCGAATGTACAAACAACACGGCTGAATATGAGGCACTCCTGCAAGGCTTCAGAAAAGCATTAGATATGAACATTCAAAATTTAACTGTCTTTGGTGATTCGAAAATCATGGTTAGATAGGTAAAAAATTCTATCCATTGTTTATCTCCGCACCTTAAAAGCTATTAGACTGAGGTATGGAATTTGATGAATACTTTTTCCGCATTTAACATAAATTCTATTCCTAGATTGAATAATTCTGAAGCTGATTTGTTAGCTAACATCGCTTCAAAACTTTTTCCTGCAGAAGGCTTATCTCCGAATGTATTCTCTATTGAACTGTTTTTCAGACCATCCGTCCCAAACAACATCATGAATTGGAGGGTCTTCAATGACGATCAACATATCATAATTTTTCTGCATATGGAAGAAACGTTCCAGGGCGCAGTGATCGACAAAGGTACCCATGACAAAAATCTTTGCGACTTTACGGTAATACAAGATTCGAGATCCCCGGAATCTGCATCAGACATGGTAAAATCTATCCCAAAATCTATGATTAGAATAGAAAATTTTTATGATCTTCACGATAAGTTCAGGAAGTCAGTGAACTATAAAATGAATAGTTCCTCCTTGACACATGGAAAAGTAAATTTGGAAACCAAAGACAATCCACAGTGCATTAATTTAGGGTTGGGGTGTTCTGAGCAAGAAAAGGTAGCATTTATCAAGTTTTTAAGGAATTCAAAGATGTTTTTGCCTGGACGTACGACAACCTAAAAACCTTTGATCCTAATATCATACAACACATTATTCCCATGAAACCCCAAACCCAACCTTTTCAACAAAAGTTAAGGAAAATGCACCCAAAACTCGAACCAACGGTCAAGAAGGAATTAAACAAACTCTTGAACACTAAGATAATTTTCCCAGTTAGGCACACATAATGGGTCTCTAATCTTGTCCCTGTCAGAAAGAAGAGTGGTGAAATCCGACTATGTGTCGATTTCTAAAATCTTAATCGAGCGTCTGATAAAGACAACTACCCTGTCCCTCCCATGGAACATATCCTTCAACAGGTATCTGGTTCTGAAATTTTATCCTTGTTGGATGGTTTTTTAGGGTACAACCAATTCCTTATGTCTCCCTCAGACCAGCTCAAAACTACTTTCCGTACTCCATGGGGCACCTACGCTTATAGAAAGATTCCCTTTGGACTCATAAACGCCTGTGCCACTTTTCAGAGAGCGATGGAAATCGCTCTCCGCGGCTTAATCAATCAATCTGCAGTAGTTTACCTAGATGATGTCACTGTCTTCTCAAAAAATAAAGAAGATCATCTAGCTCATTAAAGATCTGTTCTACAGCGATGTCGTAAGTATGACATTTCTTTAAATCCTAAAAAATCTATCTTTGTAGTAGAACAAGGTAAGCTCATCAGATTCATTGTATCAAGTGAAGGGATGATTATTGACCCTGAAAGGAATCAAGTCATTTCGAAACTGCCCCCTCCCTCGTAAAAAAAGTCCATGCAATCTTTCTTAGGTCAGATAAACTTTGTTAGGAGATTCATCCCCAGCTTTTCAGAAATGGTGAGACCATTACAAAACTTAATAAAAAAGGATGTACAGTACCATTGGGGACCTTTAGAAAGCCAAGCTTTTGATTCAATAAAAAAGGCCATAATAGATGCTCCTTCTCTAATCTACACGTTTTCCTCTGACCGATCTTACAATGTTGTCTTAACTCAAAAGAACACTGAAAACAATGAGGTTCCAATCGCCTTTATGAGCTCAGCCTTCAAGGGGGTAGAACTTAATTACCCAGCAGTAGATCAACAAGATTATGTTGTTTTCAAAGAAGTAAAGCACTTCCGATCTTATCTGTTGAAATATAGGATGAAAATCATTGTCCCTTACTTGGCTGTCAGAAATTTGTTAGTATAGAAAGAACTAGGCGAAAAAAGGGCAAACTGGTTCACATCCTGTTGGTAGCCAATTCACATTTTTCTACTGTCCTTATAAGCTGCCTACACTAGTGTTTTGCAAACCTTGATTTTCGTTGCAATCCTTGAATAAAACGACACTATTATTTTTGCGCTATTTGCACACTTACCTTTGTTCTTGTTTTCACGACTGCAAGCGTGAAAACTTGGTTTTCGAAGTCACATTAAAATTGTCAATGGATTGTTGTGATCAGTCTTGTCGATATGCCCATTGCATTTCCAATTTACTTATCTTTATACAGTTGACAAGACTCCAAGATCCTTATTCTTTTGGCATTCTTTATTTGTTAATATGACTTCGTTTTACAAGATTGTGATGATATTCTTTTGATCGAGTTTGTGATGCATTGGTGGTTTGATTTATATAGTTTTTAATCGATTCCCTTGACACATTGGTTTCATGAAAACACATTGGTGTTATGGTTAGACCCTCGGTATCAATCATTGCATACAACACATATTTTCATATGATCAAACCCTTGGTGTGATTTCAAATTATTGCTTTGGTTTTAAAACTATGCTAATATTATTGCTTGCGGAAATGTTTGGTCGATTTACCATAGATTTCATTGGTTGATTGAATGGCATAATTTTTAACCTATGAAATAGTGGGTTGAATAGTTATTTGCACCAACGGTTGTACTATGGGATATGACTATTGTGCATGGGATGAACTAGATCCACCACCTTCGCACGTTCTGTCATTAATGTTTCCCCCCTATCCCGGTTCACCTTTGCTAGTTTTCGGGTAAGCCTATGAGCGTTCTGCCCCTATGTATGTTGTGTTCAAACCCTGGCTCGTTCACCTCGCTCACCGTGTGCTCTTGTCTATGGCACCGGTGGTGCGCATAGAGCCAAATGTAAACCAAGCTTTGTTACTATTCGATAGTGCTCGAAAGGATTTAGAAAACAGTGGTTGGATTGTGTTTATATAGAGGTTCGAGGGTTTCAACCTTTCGGTTGCCCAACAATTCTCCCTCACCTTTGATGGGTGCAGGGCTAAAGTAGGTGACATACATCTTGAACTCAATGAAGAATTCATAAGCTCTGCTACAGGACTAGCAGCCACGGGCCAAAGGTGGTTTAAAAACTCCAAAGTTGATGAGGTGTCGTGGCCATTGCTATTCGTATCATGAAAGGTTGTGTCATGTGATAAAGGTATGCCTATTTCTACCCTCAAACCCAGGTGGCACGATATTTTGGTGATTGTGAAAAAATTTGTGACCTGTGAAGGTCGGTATGGCTTGGTTTTTCTGTATCACCTCCGGTTATTGATGAATTTCATGTGCTATCCTTTGAACATGCCACATTACTTCTTGCGTAGTATTTACAAGATTTCTAAGAGGTTCAAACATGAGAAGGCTGATAGCAGCTTTTTTCATCACGGCTTGATTAGACTCATCGTCGTCCACCATTTAAACCTTCATGGCGATAATTGGCAAGCCTTTCTATCCAGAAATGGCTTTGCTAATCCAAAGTCTGTCCAAATCGACAAGGCTGTGGTTAGTGAGACTATGGTCGGGCCACCCATGCCATTTCATATCCTTCTACCTCTTTCCAAACCCTCGGTTTTCCCTGACATCGACCTACCCGACATCATAACAGATAAGACTATGGCTGTCAAGAAGCCTGTGAGTAAGAAAGTCAAAGGTAAGCCTACTATCGACAGCAAGGGTAAGAAAAATGCTCGATTGATATCGAGACTTGCCCGGAATAAACCTAAGACAAATGTCGACCAAAAGCCCATAGTTTTGAGCAAGGACTCGGACTCCGATATCGAGCGTTTCCTAGCTGAAGAGTACCCCTATTCCCATGGCCTATGCTTTGAGCAACCCTATGACTATGTCTCTAATTTACCCCCTTGCCTCAAAAACAACCCTAACTACCCAGGAATCAAGCTACATAATGAAACCCCTGGTGATTTAAACAAACCTTCGCCTATGATGTCGAAGCCCAAGCAAACATCATGTATCCAATGCAATGTGTGGCTAGAGCGCTATTACACCGACGTTTCCTTGTTGCAGTCGAAGATCAAATCGTTAGAGAACCAAGTTACAGTGCTGTCGAAAGAAAAAGACAGGCTTCAAGCTATTGACAAGAAACAAAAAAACACTGGTTCAATTGTCTTCAGGAATGTCGAAACGGCCACAGCCTTCGTCAATTTCAAATTATCATGACTGAGTTGTTTTCTGGTTGTCCAGGTATGAATTTCAATATGAATTTTGCTTTGTAAGTTTTCTCGAATTAATATAACGTATTCGGTTTTGCTTTCAAATTAGCTCTGTTCATTTTAATACATTTGAAATGATTTTGTTTCCTGTATAGTAGATTCATTTTACTAAACTCAAAGGTAGCTATGATTTGGTTATGCAATTTTGTCATACCTAGCTTAGCAATTGATTGGTTTTTTATTCGGTTTAGTTTGTTTTTGAATCAATTATGTTCGTATGATTTAGGATAGTCGATTTGGTTCGATTTTGATTAGTTTCATTTGTTCCTAATAGACTCAAAACAACCCTGTTGACTTCGATTTACCAGGAACGACTCTGTTTTGTATTGCATCAATATTCTCGTTTACTTTCGACCTGTGCAAAAGATCTATTCGCTAAAATCGTGGAGCTGTGTTGATTCATAACAATTGTATTGACCCCAAATTGTTTCGATTCGTTCATGTTTGATTTGATTTACAAATGATTGTTGCGTGCCACAATTAGTATGATCGTTTGTATATGTTTAATATAGTTATATCAATTTGAAAAATGATCCTGTTGATTTCATTTTGATTCAAAAACGATTTTGTTAATGGATGAGGTGACATAAACTATAGCATGGAAAAATTGTTTAGCTGGTTAAAGTTTGTGTCGATTGGAATTGGTTCATGAAAATCATTTCATTGCTGTCGAATTATCTAATGCGATTCTGTTTACCCCAAATTGGTGATAACAAATTGAACAGAGTGCATGCATCTCTGTTATCATTCGGTTGACCACGTTTTACTTTGTTTCAATTTGCATACAAGTTTCGATTTGAATGATTCTTTTGGTTTCTAATTAGCAATCAAATATTGTTCAATAGTTTGAATATATTCTTTAAGATTTGAATTGATTTTAAAATGATTCTGTGTTCAATTTAGACTAGTTACAGAATCGCAAGATTCTGTAGCTAGTCTTAAGAATTAGATTTTTGACAATTTTATCAATAAAATATCCTCTAAACTTGTCTATTTTTGTCTTCTTTCAGGTGCATACAAATTACAATGATCAAATGGGCATGCTATGGCAGTTTAGGAGATACTTTGGATATGGTTTTGTTTTAGGTTGTTAGCTTGAGTCAAAAATAGAGATTTGGGATATTATCCTCAAATTTTTGTAAATTGTGTTGATAATTCCCACAGGGATGTTTTACCCTGTGGGAAGTCTTTAAATACTTGTCAATTTTTTGTAATAAACCATGATCACTGTGGGGAGAACTAGACTATGGATTTATGATTCAGACTGGGATGAAATTTGATGTCTTGTAACAGCTTTCTCTTTCAATATATCCAACTTTTGTTTCAAGTTTTCTGCATATCAGTTTGCAATTAATTATCGACTACTTTAGCTATCATAATTCTTTGCATGTTGATGTGATTTGATTTATATGTTGTCCATGTATGATCTCTCTTATTTAAAAATACATCAATTAGTTTTCTTTTGTTCAATGAATTACAGGTTTACCTTTTTCATGAATCACTTTGTACAAGTCTTTGCACACATATTTATCTAGCTGCGATGATTTGTAAATTATAAGATTGCTGTAATTTTTATGTCTTGTTTGTCCTGTTATTTATATTGGAAGAGCACAACAAATTTTGTTTATGAGAAGCTCGTGGAGAATCTGGTGCGGGTTTCCTCCCACCAAACAGCTGAATCAACCATCATACACAGGACAAACCTGAAGCGTTACTTCGGGTCAGTTTGCTATATTTTGTTTAATAATTAATTTGTTAGTATAATTTAAGTAGTTTAGTTAGATATATATATAGTTTAGATTCTTAGTCAGAATTATCATTTTAGTTGCTTAGCTTAGATAGTTTTTTAGTTTATTTCTTTCTCATAAAATCAAAAAACAATAGTTTTGTTGTCTTAGGACAGTTTACAAATGATTTTTGCAGGTTTTCATTTAAATTTGTAATTTGTAAATGTTGTACATTTGTGATTAAGATTTAATTATGTTGATAGTTCAATGTTTAATTTCATAGAGTTATTATAGTATTAGATAGTAAATTGTATATATTAGTAGTTCAGATTTGTTTATCAGTTTTGTTTTAATTGTTATTTTTATTTAGATTAGTTCATTTAGAGTAATTTTCTTTTGTTTTTCTAGGACTTAGATCGGCTAACGGAGCTGCTAAACCCATCAGGGTGGGTTATCTCAAATGGCTTGGGTTATTTAGACAACCCCAGATCGGATCCACTCTTCCAGTTGGTGAGCTTTCATTTTCGCCCGTCAACACATCCTTACAAGAATATGACATAGAAATCACCCCAACACAAATTGTAAGAGGCCAAGGTTTATGCAAGTTGGTCGCTGATTCTGCTGTAGGACAAAAAGACGAAACTGATATGTCAAATCCAGGATAGCACTGTCAAAATCAAATCTGTTGTGCGCAAAACCTTGTTAGTTCCCGGTACAACGACATAAAATTTTGTCTTATACACAGATCAACTCCCTGTCACCTTAATCCCATAAAAAGGAGAGCACTGAGATTAAAATCTGCTTCTTTTTAGCTGATTAATGATATTTTGTTTCGTCAAAATTTTGATGGAGTACTTATGCGCTGTCTTGAAAAGGATGAAGCAGAAAAAGTCTTATTGGAATTACATGCAGGGGAAGCAGGTGGGCATTTCGGTGGAGACACCACTGCTCATAAAGTATTAAGAGAAGGTTATTACTGGCCTATCCTTTTTAAAGATGCTCATGCCTTATGTCACAAATGTGTGATTTGTCAAAAGGCATCTGGATGGATACAGAAACCAGATTTCCCTTTGCAACCAGTTTCGGTAGACTCCCCTTTTCAGCAGTGGGATCTGGATATTATAGGCCCAATCAATCCGCCATCCTCGCAACAACATAAATACATCATAATAGCCACAGATTATTTCATCAGGTGGTCCGACACTGCCCCATTAAAAGATGTAAATACCAGCCAGGTAATATCCTTCTTGAATTCAAATATTATTACTCGTTTCGGTATCCCTGAATGCCTGGTATTTGATAATGCTTATTATTTTTTGTCTCTTGAAATGAGTGATTTCTCTCTAGAAAAAGGAATTAAATTAAAGTACTCTGCCAGCTATTACACTCAAGGCAACGGTTTGGCAGAATCAACTAATAAAAATCTGATCAAAATTATCAAGAGAACAGTCTCCGAAAACCATAAAAATTGGCATAACATGCTATTAAACGCAATTTGGGCTGATAGCGTAACTCCTAAAACTGTTGTGGGCAATTCACCTTTCTTTCTCGTTTACAGCAGGGAAGTGATTCTTCCACCACATCTCCTTCTTCTATCTCTGTAGTTATCGTAGAAAGTACAGGAAGAAGACTGTCCCCCCTTGGAGAGTTGAATTAACGCTTTGTTAAAGTTAGAAGAAGTCAGGGCTCAAGAAAAACAAAAATTGGATCAACATCAACTCATTGTTAAAAACTGGTTTGATTCCAATTTTGCCTTTGACATAAATTTTGAGGTAGGTGACCTTGTCCTAAAATGGGACAAACCTCATGAGGGAAAAGGAGAGCATACTAAGTTTCAGAACTTGTGGTTGGGGCCATTTTTAATCGCTGAGAAACTAGGTCCTAGTTCCTTTCGCTTACAGAATTTAGAGGGATAGCCAGACACCTTTCCGGTGAATGGCCAAGCTCTAAAAAGGTGCTTTGCCTGATGATGCTCCCATGCACCCTTTGTAAATATTTTCTGTTGTGTTTGTTGTTTGTTTCTCTTTGCTCGTTTGTTTTGATTTTTTCTTTCTGCTTATCGGTCTTTCTTTTGAAACATATATGCCTGCACCACGAGCTAGTTCAGACAAAAATAACAGAAAAATTTCCCCTTGAAAATGACTGCTGAAAGCTGTTAAAACATCAATTGTGGCATTTCTCTAAAATTGCAGCCCTGCTAAAAATGACTTCTTGTTTTAAAAGCGTCTTCTTGATTTTAATCCGAAACTGAAGGTATTCACGATCATCTATAAAAATTCTTTTTAAACTATCCCTGTTCTTTAAGAGAACAACTCAAAGATGTCTCCCTGCTCTTGAATGTCGGTTTTGTTAGTAAACTATTTCTAGATCTTGATGAAGGATAGCTAAGATTTTTTTTTTTCGAGGTCTGTGACATATTAAGATGTGTTAAAAAACTAGAATTTTCAGCGTCACCCTGCTCTATTAAATATCTTTAAAAACTAAATAAATCTTGAGAGAAATGTGGGAAGTGCTTCTAAACCCGTTGGGACACTGAATAGGTGTGCTAGCAGCAGGTAAATGCATGCATGACGCCAAGATAACTTTGTCGGAGTACTGAACAGGCCCACTGGTAGTGAAGGAATGTCAGGTAAAAGAAAATTCTCAGATATGGATTATGTTTTGACCTTAAATGTCCTTCGTTCTGATTTGGAATTTCTTGGCAGGATATAGATATCAGAGTGGGTTAATTGACATCCCTGTCGAGGCTATGGAGGCTTGCTAGCAGCAGTGGCCTTGTCAACAGTATTGAATATTTTAACTTTAACATCGTGACTCTCTTTTTTTAAGATTGTCATCAGTTTTCGTCTCTTTAAAAATAATAGTTGTTTGAAATTGGAATGCGTTATAATTATTTGCGATGCTCAGAGAGCTTCTCGATTGTTTTCGATTCGAAGATTTTTCTGATTATTCTAATCTGAACTCATTCTTTTGGCAGAGATAACTGCTTCTCCCAGTGTATCACCATTGTTGGCAGCAAGTATATAATTATCATTTTTATAGGGCTACCTACACAGGGTCTATGAAATTTTACTACTCTTCATAAGCATTTCTCTAAACGATAGTGGTAAATCGTCGTATTTTACTTGTCTTCTATTCATACATTAGTTTTCATGACTGAAAGCATGAAAGCTTGCAACTATCGTTATCATTATGTTTCAAAAATGTCATTGGAAACATATCGTTTATGACAGAATTGCGATTTCTTGCTGTGGACATGTTGCTCTCATTGTTTATGATCGTTTTGATTCTAAGAATGCCTAAGAAACTTATGGTTGTTTGAATGAAAGACCCCCATCAATTGGTTTTTTGATTTTTGTATTAATTTTGGTTTGATGATTGACCATATTTCTTTCATGGAAACTTTGGATTTTCAATTCTTGTAAATCACCTACCTTTGCAATTAAATTTGGATGCGTGCACAATGTGTTAAAGTACTTTGTCCTAGCATGTAACCAATGCCAAGGTGGCATATGTAGTACAAGATACCATCACTCCCGAGTATGGTCTCTGGCTTCGTGATTTTTGCTCGCATGCATTATGATTAACACCTCTGCCCATCGTTTGAATTGTCACAGCATTGTTTTGATGAGGCTCAGTGCTATGGCTCTGTGGCCTTTTACCAAACCCTACCTATGAGTTCTGTGTTAATTCCCTTCCATTCGGCATGGCTCTAGTGGTAAGGGTTGAACCAAATGGCGTCCAGACTATGCTTTCATATGATAACGCTAGGGAGGATCTGGAAAGGAACGGTTGGCATTTGTTCATCGAAAAATTCCAGGGCTTTAACCTCCAGGTCGACCAAGAGTTTGCATTAACCTTTGATGGCCGTAGGGAAAACATCGGTGATGTGCAGTTAAAAGTGACAGAAGATTTCTTAAGCCAAGCCACGGGATTGCCAACAGTTAGTTAGATATGGTTCAAGAATGTGAAAGTGGAGGAGGTCCCTTGGACGTTACTGTTTACTTCATGAAAAATAGCCAGCTGTGGTCGAGGTATGCCGATTTCATTCTTGAAACCTAGATGGCATGATTTACTTGTTGTAGTGAAGCAATTCATCAATTGTGAGGGTCGATTCGGACTGGTTTTACTATATCATCTACGCCTCCTTATGAGTTTTATTGGCTTTCCATTGAATATGCCTTACTACCTGCTCAGAAGTCTGTACAAAATGGGTAAACGGTTTAGGAAACAAAGGTATAATTCGAGTTTATTACATCATGGTTTAATTAAAATTATCCTCATGCACCAGTTGCAATTACAAAACGATTGTTGGGATGCATTCGTTTCACGAAATGGTTTTGGCAAAATTGAGTTGGGACAGGTAGATAAGCCAGTCATTGTTGAAACCCTTGTGAACCCTACAGCCTCTTCTCCACCGCTCTAGGCATGTGATCCTTCCCCTAATGAGCCCTTGAGCTACCCTAATGTCACTCAACAGGACAGTCAACCGGGTTCACATCCAAAGGATAGCACTAAAACTGTTAAGAAATCTACAGGAAATAAGATAAAGGGCAGTGTTGATATCAATTTCAAGAACAAGAGGGTTGGTTATTTAATTTCTCGATGTGCTCGAAATAAAATGAAACCCCGTGAAGACACAATCAACATGATTGAAGTGATTGAAGACTCAGATTCAGAAATTGAAAAATTCTAGGCTGAAGAAAACCCCATGTCATTCGGGCTATACCATGACTGACCCTATGACTATGTTAGCAATCTGCCTCCTTGTCTAAAGGATAACCCAGAATTTCTTAGCATCCAACTCTGTGATAAGCCTACCTTTCGCGTGGAGGATTCTTCGACCCTTAATGCTGTCAGTGCTAATGCACAGTCCTTAAAGTCACAGTGTGATGAGTGTCGATCATGGATCGACAGGTACTATACTGATGTTCCATTTGCTTCAATCACGACTCAAGTCTTTAAGAGACCAAGTCAATAGGTTGACAAATGAAAACAACATACTCGATTCCATTATCCAAGGGAAGGAGAAACGATTGAAAAATACAGTTCGTGTCATTTTCAAGAATGTAGAGGCAACAACAACTATCGTAATCTCCAAAGTTTCTTGATATGTTTTGATTCCATGATTTGAGGTATGATGTTTTTAAATTTTAACATGATTTTGTCACTCTTAAGTTAGGATATTCAATTTGATTGAATAAACTATTTTTCTTATTAAGATTAGTTTGTTTGTTTATTTTTAAATATGATTGCATTTGCTATTATAACTAGCTACAAAATCGTAAGATTATGTAGCCAGTTAAGAAAATTCGAGTTGTTTGATTTAATAATTGAAAACATATTTGAAACGTTCTCATTTTCATTTGTTTTCAGGTTGATTAAGGATCCCATGATTTCCAAGAAGATATGGGGCACTTTTGAGATCTCCCAGCCATATCAACTTTGTATTTTGAGTAAATAGATTAGACTGTTGGTAGTTTTTGATATTCAGTAAAATCAGGGTGGTTGCATCCCCCATATTTTTGAAACAAATTTGATCTTATCAACAGGAAACAATTATGTTTGCTGAAACCTATATAAACATATTATTTTGTAAACATTGGATCATATAAGCCTGGGGCAAGACAATGGATGTTTCACTACAGACTTGAATGGAATATAATACACATCACAGCTTTAGCTTTTCTGTATGATGTTTTTATTCAAGTCATGTTTATTTCAATTTGTTAATAGATTATGATTTCTTTTGTTGTCGTGTTTTATTATCAGTTGGTATGATCAAAGATTATATATTGTCCATATTTTCATGTCCCAGATATAATGCATAGTAATCATTCGTTCAATTTGAATTAAGAGATTTATCTCTAATTTCGATCAAACGTTTATACGCAAGTTATCATATGAAGAATTATCTTATTGTGGCTGCTTGTAAAATTATAAGATTACTGTGACTGCATCTATTATGTGTTCTGTTATTATGATTCAAACTCCATCATTACTGCTTCACATTTATTAGGAGCAATTTCAGGATCCGTCGCAGGTTTACCTCATAAGATAAGGTGACTGGATGCTACACATTGAACATATATTGGATGCGATAACAGGTTAGCATGTTATTTTATTTCATTAGTATAATAAATATAGAAGCTTCCTGTAGTTGAAATACTTTTTACCATTTGTTATTTCATTTGTGTAATTAGACAGTTTGATATTCGATTTCTTAAGTATAAACATCTAAGAAAACAAATCAAAAAGATTAGATAGTAGTTTTACTGTTGTTTAAAAAATCAATTTACATTCAATTTTCATGGATTTAGATTAAAATTCGTAGTTTGTATATATTATAAATAGAATTATTGTATATATAAATTGTACATATATATATAGTTAATTGTACTTATAGATTTTAGTAATTGTTATTTATTAGGTTATTGTTTTTCCTTTGTTTATTTTTGCTTTCTTTAGGACTTAGATCGGCTAACAGAGCCACAAACCCATCAGGGTGAGTTAATCCAAATGACTTGGGTTAATTAGACAACCCTGGACCGGACTTACTCTTCTAGTTGACGAGTGGTCATTTTCGCCCATCAACAAATGGCACTAGAAGGAGGGCCTGAAAACTATTAATGGCATGAGGAGACTCCTCCCCCACCTACCTGCTCACCTATAGTAACTAGAAGTCATTTAGATGACAACATTGTCCCTCAAACAGCAACCACATCAAACGATGATCTACGGATCACAATTGAACTAGTAACTCCAAATCCTCCAGGTGGTGACATACAAGAGATTGTTCATCAATCCCTCATAAGAACGCACAGTGCCTTAGCCCGTATCAGACAACCAAATTGACCTTTGAATCAACCATTATACTTCTCTGATATCAAAGAATGACTTGAAGGTACTAACCTTACCTTAAACCGTACAGATCCAGATCATATACTCACTCCTACAATAGGAGGATCTGGTATTCCACCATCACCACCCCCTTCATATCCTTCTTCTTCTGGAGAAGAATCCTCAGACGAAGGCAGTTCCTCATCCCAGCCTTCGACACCACCCACACCTATGGCCAATCCAAATAATCCTGCTAGACCCTGGCTCGACCAAGATGTAGTGGCCATACCTGGGCCTTAGCATCCTTTACCCAAACACCCAGAGAAATGGCTCCCTAAATTTGACCCGGTCTTCAAACAGATCGTTGAAGATCACATAAAAAAATTTATGCTAGCCATTAGACTCCGTAGTGTTGTATGAAGACGTAGTCTGTAGATTGTTTCCCTACACCTTTGAAGGCAATTCCTCTACCTAGTACTTTTCCCAACAGCCCCACACCATCATGTCATGGGATAAATTTGAGTCCTGTTTCCTTGAGAAGTTCGGAGACGACAAGTCTCCTGAAGTTCTAGTCATGGAGCTTTCTAGTTTAAAAATGAACCCCAAAGAAAAGATCGAAGACTTTAATCAAAGGTTCTAGACACTAAAGAACCGAATTCCCATGGATTCGATGCCTACCAAGAATCTTATTGTCACATACTACACGAAAGCATTACTTCAAAACATAGCCATTTGGGTAAAGAGATCTAAGAAAGCCACGTTGTTAGAAGCCTTTGAAAAGGCTAGTCAGATCGAGAAATATATTCTCATCTTAAAAGACACTACCAGTAACGAGATAGAGACTAGTTCATCCTCCAAGAAGAAAATCGAAATCCTTCCTAGACCTCCCCAAAACAAAGCTCAACCTGAGAGTTCAGATTTAGAAAGCTTATAGAAAGTCGTCCAGAAATTGTCCAATCAAGTTATAGATTTGAAAAGGTCGGCTGAAGAAGCTTCTTCGATCAAAGGGCCTTACAAACCCCCTTTTAGGAAGCCTTTTCCCACAAACCGATCTAACTAATGTGCTGAAGGCCTAAATCTAGAAAGCCTACAATTTGCTATTCAAACGATCCTAGAAGCACATGATAACTTGATTCCTCCCGAGATTCCTGAAGAGGTAGTTGAACAAGAGACAGTAGAAGAAGATGAATCCTCTCCGAACATCTTCGGACATTTTTTGGATATCATTTTTCAAGCTAAATTTGAAACAGTGCATCCTTACAATACTAGGAGCAAGACAACAAATAAGCCTTCTTTTGAAATCACGACGACTTCTCCTCCAAAACAGTCTAAATCGATTGAGACTAAACAGAATTCAGCAAACCCAAGTTTAGATTATGATTTGATTGAAGTCTAAAAAAGCTTAGGGCTAACATTTCTGTTTACGAATTATTAAAATTCCCTTTTCTTCTGCAAAAAATGTTGTAGAATATTGCAGAGAACAACAAAAATAGCTATTCGAACAGCAACAAAGGTGTTCAAAATAGCTCCAAAATTCCTCATAAGGCCTTCGCCAAAACTACATCCAAGCCTCATGATAAAATATACCTTCCTGTAAATAATGTAACAAATATAGATAAACCAGTTTCAGAGGCTGCGAGTAAAAAACAACAAACTTCCACCGTTAATACTCGCAGAAATTTACCTCCATTTTTGTTGACTTTTGAAATTTTCAATAGGAATGTACAACTGTATGGTAGATTCAGGTGCGTCATCTAATGTAATGCCTTGATCTATCTGTCAAAAGATTAATGCCGAAATTCAACCATCTAGCTTGAAAATTATCCAGCTTGATCGAACTAGTGTTAAAGTGATAGGCGAATTAAAGAATGTGCTTATAAGATTGTCCTCTAATCCTAAAGTTCATCAAGTGATTGATATCATTGTTGTAGATATCCCAGAAGTTTATGGTTTGTTTTTAAGTAGAGATTGGTCAGAACAATTACATGCCTATTTTGCAATGGATTGGTCTCACTTGTGGTTTCCCGAGAATGGAAAGCCCAACAGAATCAAGGTAAATTGTGAACGTTATCTGAAGTTCATGGTGACTAATTTAAACGATCCCAATGAACCATTCACTCCTTCTGCCAATTCACTTGAAATACAGGGGATGGATACTTTTTTTGGCAATTTCATAGCTGAAACTTCTACCATCACTGACTCGGAACAACAATCTGAAATTATGACTTGCACATAGTCAACAGCCTTCTCCCAGTGGTCTCATGCATCCAACGAAAATCAAATATGGTATCTTTACTTTGATGGGTTAAAATATAAGGAAGGAGCTGGTGCAGGGTGCATGCTCATCCAACAGGTAACAAGACTCTGATTGCTTTTCGGTTAGAATTTGAATGTACAAACAACACGGCTGAATATGAGGCACTCCTGCAAGGCCTCAGAAAAGCATTAGATATGAACATTCAAAATTTAACTGTCTTTGGTGATTCAAAAATCGTGGTTAGATAGGCAAAAAATTATATCCACTGTTTATCTCCACACCTTAAAAGCTATCAGACTGAGGTATGGAATTTGATGAATAAGTTTTTCGCATTTAACATAAACTCTATTCCTAGATTGAATACTTCTGAAGATGATTTGTTAGCTAACATTGCTTCAAAACTTTTTCCTGTAGAAGGTTTATCTCCGAACGCATTCTCCATCGAACTGTTGTTAAGACCATCTGTCCCAGACAACATCACGAATTGGAGAGTCTTCGATGACGATCAACAGATCATAAATTTTCTACATATGGAAGAAACGTTCCAGGGTGCAGTGATCGACGAAGGTACCTATGACGAAAATCTTCACGACTTTACGGTAATACCAGATCTGAGATCCCCGGAATCTACATCAGACATGGCAAACTCTATCCCAAAATCTGTGGTTAGATTAGAAAATTTTTATGATCTTCACGATAAGTTCAGGAAGTCAGTGAACTGTAAAACAAATAGTTCCTTGACACATGGAAAAGTAAATTTGGGAACCAAAGACAATCCACAATGCATTAATTTAGGGTTGGGGTGTTTTAAGCAAGAAAAGGCAGCATTTATCAAGTTATTTAAGGAATTCAAAGATGTTTTTGCCTGGACGTACGACAACCTAAAAACCTCTAATCCTAATATCATACAACACATTATTCCCATGAAACCCCAAACACAACCTTTTACACAAAAGTTAAGGAAATGCACCCAAAACTCGAACCAACGCTCAAGAAGGAATTAAAAAAACTCCTGAATGCTAAGATAATTTTCCTAGTTAGGCACACACAATGGGTCTCTAATCTTGTCCCTGTCAGAAAGAAGAGTGGTGAAATCCGACTATGTGTCAATTTCTGAAATCTTAACTGAGTGTCTGATAAAGACAACTACCCTGTCCCTCCCATGTAATAGATTCTTCAACAGGTATTTGGTTCTGAAAGATTATCCTTGTTGGATGGTTTTTCAAGGTACAACCAAGTCCTTATGTCTCCCTCAGACCAGCTCAAAACTACTTTTCGTACTCCATGGGGCACCTACGCTTATAGAAAGATGCCCTTTGGACTCATAAACGTCGGTGCCACTTTTCAGAGAGTGATGGACATCACTTTCCGCGGCTTAATCAATCAATCTGTAGTAGTTTACCTAGATGACATCACTATCTTCTTGAAAAATAAAAAAGATCATCTAGCTCATTTAAGATATGTTCTACAGCGATGTCATAAGTACGACATTTCTTTAAATCCTAAAAAATCTATCTTCATAGTAGAAGAAGGTAAGCTCCTCAGATTCATTGTATCAAGCGAAGGGGTGATTATCAACCCTTAAAGGACTCAAGTCATTTTGAAACTGCCCCCTCCCTCATAAAAAATGTCCATGCAATCTTTCTTAGGTCAGATAAATTTTGTTAGGAGATTCGTCCCCATCTTTTCAGAAATGGTGAGACCATTACAAAACTTAATAAAAAAGGATGTACAGTACCATTGGGAACCTTTAGAAAGCCAAGCTTTTGATTCAATAAAAAAGGTCGTAATAGATGCTCCTTCTCTAATGAGCCCCAACTTTTCGCAAGAATTCACCCTCTACATGTTTGCCTCTGACCGATCTTACGCTGCTGTCCTAAATCAAAAGAACGTTGAAAACAACGAGGTTCCAATCGCCTTTATGAGCTCAGCCTTCAAGGGGGCGGAACTTAATTACCCAGCAGTAGATCAGCAAGCTTATGCTATTTTCAAAGCAGTAAAGCACTTCCGATCTTATCTGTTGAAATCTAGGACGAAAATCATTGTCCCTTACTCGACTGTCAGAAATTTGTTAGTACAGAAAGAACTAGGCGAAAAAAGGGCAAACTGGTTCACATCCTTACAAGAATATGACATAGAAATCACCCCAGAACAAATTGTAAGAGGCCAAGGTTTATGCAAGTTGGTCGCCGATTCTGCTGTAGGACAACAAGAAGAAACTGATATGTCAAATCCAGGATAGCACTGTCAAAATCAAATCTACTGTGCGCAAAACCCTATTAGTTCCTAGTACGACAACATAAAATTTTGTCTTATACATGGATCAGCTCCCCATCACCTTGATCCGACAAAGAGGAGAGCACTGAGATTAAAATCTGCTTCTTTTCAGCTGATTAATGGTATTTTGTTTTGTCAAAATTCTGATGGAGTACTTATGCGCTGTCTTGAAAATGATGAAGCAGAAAAAGTCTTATTGGAATTACATGCAGGGGAAGCAGGTGGGCATTTCGGTGGAGACACCACTCCTCATAAAGTATTAAGAGTAGGTTATTACTGGCCTATCCTTTTTAAATATGCTCATGCCTTATGTTGCAAATGTGTGCTTTTTCAAAAGGCATCTGGACGGATACATAAACCATCTTTCCCTTTGCAACCAGTTTCGGTAGACTCCCCTTTTCAGTAGTGGGGTCTGGAAATTATAGGCCCAATCAATTTGCCATCCTTGCAGCAACATAAATACATCATAACAACCACAGATTGTTTCACCAGGTGGTCTGACGCTGCCCCATTAAAATATGTAAATACCAGCCAGGTAATATCCTTCTTGAATTCAAATATTATTACTCGTTTCGGTATCCTTGAATGCCTAGTATTTGACAATGCTTCTTATTTTTCGTCTCTTGAAATGAGTGATTTCTCTCTAGAAAAATGAATTAAATTAAAGTACTCTGCCAGCTATTACCCCCAAGGCAACGGTTTGGCAAAATCAACTAATAAAAATCTGATCAAAATTATCAAGAGAACGATCTCCGAAAACCATAAAAATTGGCATAACGCGTTGTTAAACACAATCTGGGCTGATAGAGCAACTCCTAAAACTGTCTTGGGAAACTCACCTTTCTTTCTCGTTTACGGCAGGGAAGTGATTCTTCCACGACATGTCCTTCTTCCATCTCTGCAGTTATCGCAGAAAGTACAGGAAGAAGACTTTCCCCCATTGGAGAGTCGAATTAACGCTTTGTTAAAGTTAGAAGAAGTGAGGGCTCAAGAAAAACGAAAATTGGATCAACATCAACTCATTGTTAAAAATTGGTTTGATTCCAATTCTGCCTCTGACAGAAATTTTGAGGTAGGTGACCTTGTCCTAAAATGGGACAAACCTCACGAGGGAAAATGAGAGCATACTAAGTTTCAAAACTTGTGGTTGGGGCCATTTTTAATCACTGAGAAACTATGTCCCAGTTCCTTTCCCTTACAGAATTTAGAGGGACAACCAAACACCTTTCCGGTGAATGGCCAAGCTCTAAAAAGGTACTTTTCCTGATGGTGCTCCCATGCACCCTTTGTAAATATTTTTTGTTTTGTTTGCTGTTTGTTTCTCTTTGTTGGTTTGTTTTGATTTTTCCTTTCTACTTATCGTTCTTTCTTTTGAAACATATATGCCTGCACCATGGGCTAGTTCAGACAAAAATAATAGAAAAATTTCCCCTTGAAAATGATTGTTGAAAGCTGTTAAAACATCAATTGTGGTATTTCTCTGAAATTGCAGCCCTGCTAAAAATGACTTGTTGTTTTAAAAGCGTCTTCTTGATTTCAATCCAAAACTGAAGGTATTCACAATCATCTATAAAAATTCTTTTTACACTGTCCCTGTTCTTTAAGAGAACAACTCAAAGATGTCTCCCTGCTCTTGAAAGTCAATTTTATTAATAAACTATTTCTAGATCTTGATGAAGGATAGCTAAGAAAAAAAAAATTCTGAGGTCTGTGACATATTAAGATGTGTTAAAAAACTAGAATTTTCAGCGTCACTCCGCTCTATTAAATATCTTTAAAAACTAAATAAATCTTGAGAGAACTGTGGGAAGTGCTTGTAAACCAGCCGAGACACTGAACAGGTCTGCTGGCAGCGGGTAAATGCATGCATGACACCAAGATAACTTTGTTGGGGTACTGAATAGGCCCGCTAATAGTGAAGCAATGTCAGGTAAAAGAAAATTCTCAGATATGGATTCTATTTTGACCTTAAATGTCCTTCGTTCTGATCTGTAATTTCTTGGCAGGATACAAATATCAGAGTGGGTTAATTGACATCCCTGTCGAGGCTATGGATGCCCGCTGGCAGCAGTGGCCCTATCAACAGTATTGAAGATTTTAACTTTAACATCATGACTCTCTTCTGTTAAGATTGTCGTCAGTTTTCGTCTCTTTAAAAATAACAGTTGTTTGAAATTGGAATGCATTATAATTATTTGCAATGCTCAGACAACGTTTCGGTTGTTTTCGATTCTATGCTTTTCTAATTATTCTAATCTAAACTTGTTCGTTTGGCAGAGATAACTGCTTCTCCCAGCATGTCGCCATTGTTGGTAGCAAGTATATAATTATCATTTTTATAAGGTTGCCTACACAGGGTCTATGAAATTTTACTACTCTTCATAAGCGTTTCTCTAAACGACAGTGGTAAATCATCGTATTTTACTTGTCTTCTATTCATACATTAGTTTTCATGACTGAAAGCATGAAAACTCGCAACTATCGTTATCATTCTGTTTCAAAAATGTCATTGGAAACATATTGTTTATGAAAGAATTGAGATTTCTTGCTGTGGACATGTTGCTCTCATTGTTTATGATCGTTTTGATTCTAAGAATGCCTAAGAAACTTATGGTTGTTTGAATGAAAGACCACCATCAATTGGTTTTTGATTTTTGTATTAATTTTGGTTTGATGATTGACCATATTTCTTTCATGGAAACTTTGGCTTTTTAATTCTTGTAAATCACCTACCTTTGCAATTAAATTTGGATGCGCGCACAATTTGTTAAAGTAATCTGTCCTAGCATGTACCCAATGCCAAGGTGGAATATGTAGTACATGATACCATCACTCCCGAGTATAGTCTCGGGCTTCACGATTTTTGCTCGCACACATTATGATTAACACCTCTGCCCACTGTTTGAATTGTCACAACATTTTTTTGATGAGGCTCGGGGCTATGGCTCTGTGGCCTTTTACCAAACCCTACCTGTGAGTTCTGTGTTAATTCCCTTCCATTCGACATGGCTCCAGTGGTAAGGGTCAAACCAAATGGCGTCCAGACTCTACTTTCGTATGATAACGCTAGGGAGGATCTGGAAAAGAACAGTTGGCGTTTGTTCATCGAAAAATTTCAGTGCTTTAACCTCTAGGTCGCCCAAGAGTTTGCCTTTACCTTTGATGGTTGTAGGGAAAAGATCAGTGATGTGCAATTAGAAGTGACAGAAGAGTTCTTAAGCGAAGCCACAAGATTGCCAATAGTTAGTCAGAAATGGTTCAAGAATGCGAAAGTGGAGGAGGTCTCTTGGACGTTACTATTTACCTCACGAAAAATAGCCAGCTGTGATCGAGGTATGCCGATTTCATTATTGAAACCTAGATGGCATGATTTACTTGTTGTAGTGAAGTAATTCATCACTTGTGAGGGTTGATTCGGACTGGTTTTCCTATATCATCTACGCCTCCTTATGAGTTTTATTGGCTTTCCATTGAATATGCCTTACTACATGCTCATAAGTCTGTACAAAATGGGTAAATGGTTATGGAAATAGAGGTCTGATTCGATTTCATTCCATCATGGTTTAATTAAAATTATCCTCATGCACCAATTGCAATTACAAAATGATTGTTGGGATGCATTCGTTTCACGAAATGGTTTTGGCAACAATGAGTTGGGACAGGTAGATAAGCCGGTCATTGTTGAAACCCTTGTGAACCCTACAGCCTCTTCTCCACCGCTCCAGGCCTGTGATCCTTCCCCTAACGAACCCTTGAGCTACCCTAATTTCACTCAACAGGATATTCAACCGGGTTCACATCCAAAGGATAGCACTAAAACTATTAAAAAACCTACAGGAAAGAAGCTAAAAGGTAGTGTTGATATCAATTTCAAGAACAAGAGGGTTGGTCGTTTAATTTCTCGATGTGCTTGAAATAAAATGAAACCCCATGAAGACACAATCAACATGATTGAAGTGAGTGAAGACTCAGATTCGGAAATTGAAAAATTCTTGGCTGAAGAGGACCTCGTGTCATTCGTGCTATACCCTGATCGACCCTATGACTATGTTAGCAATCTGCCTCCTTGTGTAAAGGATAACCCAAAATTTCCTGGCATCCAAATCTATGATAAGCCTACCTTTTGCATGGAGGATTCTCCGACCCTTAATGTTGTTAGTGCTAATGCACATTCCTTATAGTCACAGTGTGATGAGTGTCGATTGTGGATCGACAAGTACTATACTGATGTTCCATTTGCTACACTCACGACTCAAGTATTTAAGAGACCAAGTCGATAGGTTGAAAAATGAAAACAACAGACTCAAGTCCATTATCCAAGGGAAGGAGAAACGATTGAAAACTACAGGTCATGTCATTTTCAAGAATGTAGAGGCAACAACAGCTATCATAAACTCCAAAATTTCTTGATATGTTTTGATTCCATGATTTGAGGTATGATGTTTTTAAATTTTAGCATGATTTTGTCACTCTTAAGTTAGGATATTCGATGTGATTGAATAAACTATTTTTCTTATTAATATTAGTTTGTTTGTTTATTTTTAAATATGATTGCATTTGCTATTATAACTAGCTACAGAAACGTAAGATTCTGTAGCCAGTTAAGAAAACTCGAGTTGTTTGATTTAATAATTGAAAACATATCTGAAACCTTCTCATTTTCATTTGTTTTCAGGTTGATTAAGGATCCCATGATTTCCAAGAAGATATGGGGCACTTTTGAGATCTCCCAGCCATATCAACTTTGTATCTTGAGTAAATATATTAGACTGTTGGTAGTTTTTGATATTCAGTAAAATCAGGGTGGTTACATCCCCCATATTTTTGAAACAAATTTGATCTTATCAACAAGAAACAGTGATGTTTCCTGAAACCTATATAAACATATTATTTTGTAAACATTGGATCATCTTAGCCTGGGGCAAGACTATGGATGTTTCACTACAGACTTGAATGGAATATAATACACATCACAGCTTTAGCTTTTCTGTATGATGTTTTTATTCAAGTCATGTTTATTTCAATTTGTTAATAGATTATGATTGCTTTTGTCATCGTGGTTTATAATTAGTTGGTATGATCAAAGATTATATACTGTCCATATTTTCATGTCCCAGATATAACGCATAGTAATCATTCGTTCAATTTGAATTAAGAGATTTATCTCTAATTTCGATCAAACATTTATACGCAAGTTCTCGCAGGAAGAATTATCTTATTGTGGTTGCTTGTAAAATTATAAGATTACTGTGACTGCATCTATTATGTGTTATGTTATTATGATTCAAACTCCATCATTACTGCTTCACATTTATTAGGATCAATTTTAGGATCTATCGCAGGTTTACCTCATAAGATAAGGTGACTGGATGCTACACATTGAACATATATTGGATGCGATAACAGGTCAGCCTGTTATTTGATTTCATTAGTATAATGAATATAGAAGCTTCTTGTAGTTGAAATACTTTTTACCATTTGTTATTTCATTTGTTTAATTAGACAGTTTGATATTCGATTTCTTAAGTATAAACATCTAAGAAAACAAATAAAAAAGATTAGATAGTAGTTTTACTGTTGTTTAAAAAATCAATTTACATTCAATTTTCACGCATTTAGATTAAAATTCATAGTTTGTATATATTATATATATTATAAATAGAATTATTGTATATATAAATTGTACATATATATATATATATATAGTTAATTGTACTTATAGATTTTAATAATTGTTATTTATTAGGTTATTGTTTTTCCTTTTTTTATTTTTGCTTTATTTAGGACTTAGATCGGCTAATGGAGCCACAAAACCCGCCAAGGTGAGTTAATCCAAAGACAACCTCGGACCGGACTCACTCTTCCAATTGACGAGCGGTCAGTTTTGCCTGTCAACAGGATTGTCTAGGGTCAATAGAGGAGTGTATAATCCCTACTTCTTAATGGAAGGTTTAGTGATGGAACAAACACTGCGTGATTTGATATACCTATTGATTTTATATTGAATTTTTAGCCAATAGAAATAATATAAATTTTCACAGTCATTTCAAGAAACACAAAGATTCCCGAGATAGCACAAAAGTGCATCTTGGAGGTGAAATTTTGGAACTCGTTTACCTATGCCGAATGTCTGATATGTAGAAAAAAATCAAGGTCACTGCCATATAATTAAGGCCACCTAGAGGTCTTGTGTCCACTAAAGTTAAGAAATATGGTTAGAGAAACAACTAAGGATCGACTGAGATAGTCTACAATATGGTTTTTGATTCCCTTCTTGTACTTAATGTTCAAGTGGATTTATTGTACGTATGTGGACCACTTATGATGATGGTAATTTTGTAAATTTGTCTCCATGTTTGCATGAATTGTATGAGCTTATGATTAATGCAGATGATTGTTTCCATTCCTAGAGCATAATGCTTCCACTATCAACATGGATACATAATGGAGTACATCTCCTTGTCATACGTGAGATACTTGTGAAAAACATTAGAGTTTCTCACTATGATAGGACACTAGATGTCCAAGTTGAGTAAGGATTTCATTGATAGCATAGTCAGAGGCATCTTTCTCAATCACAAATTGTTGTTGCAGGTATTGAAGAGTGATGACTAGTGCTAAGAAGAGGTGAAATTTTATATCCTCAAATTCTTTCTATTATGACCTAGAAAAGGAAAATTTTTATTTATCTCTACCCTTGGTCACTTAGCTTAAGGTCAAAGTGATATGGGATAATCTCAACCTGAACCTATGGTAGAAGTTGGCAAGGCCCAAGAAGCTATATATATATATATATATATATATTAGATTCATTGGGCATGTCCAATCATGAATTAATTGGATCTTGGTTGGGTCCACATGAACTCCATATTCATTCACAATGTATCCTATATATTGAATTGTTTTCATGTCAAATGAGCATTTCTCTAGAATGGCATATAACTTGTTTTTCCATAGGTTGCTTAGGATTTATTGAATGTGCTAAAAATGTTCTGCCTAATTTTTATTGAAGATGAGGATTTCATCCGAATATAAAACCACAAAAGAGTTTGTGAACAATTGTAGTATATCATCCATCATTCTCATGAATGTTTCTAGAGTATTAGTCAAAACAAAAGGCACGACGAACCACTAAAAAATGCTTTCTTTAGTATTGAAGGTGGTCATCCATGCATTGATTTGTTCAATAAGGAACTGGTGGTAACCTAAAATAAAATCGATATTAGGAAATAATTTGCCACCCTTAATTTGATCAAGAAGATCATTAATTTGAAGGATTGGGTATCATTTCCTGAAAGTGATTTTGTTAAAGGATCTATAATCAATACAAATTCACCACGTCTTATCCTTGTTCTACAAAAATACAATAGGGATCCCATAAGGTAAGGATATTGGTTGAATGTGTCCCTTTTGGATGAGCTCATTAATTTGGTGTTTTATTTCCTCATTCTCTAGAAGAGAGTGTTTATATATTTTTCCATTAGGTAAAGGATCACCAAGTATCAAGTTAATTTAATGTTTTACCTAGTAGTGTAGAGGCACCTCCATGGGTAAAGTGAAGATATCTCTATATTCCTCTACAATATTTTCCACCTAATTCTGTCATGTAGAGAGGCCTTGCGATGAGGTAGTGGCACTTGTAGTGACATTACATTCGGTTTGTGACCAAACCATGAAGAGGAAAAAATTCAATGGTTTGAGAGATTACCTTTTGGAGATACTTTTCAGAGATCACAAAAGCTGTAGTAGTTGGAACTACCTATGGTACCTTGTAGAGCTAGCCTCCCAAAGCAACAATGACACTACGAGGCTTGGACTCATAAACAACATGACGTTTTAAAAAATAGGGTTGTTCTAAAAGAGAATCACAAACTTCCAGTGGGGAAACATCACATAGTACCTCATCTTTGAAGGGATTGATGCCATAGGATAAGTGACATTATTGGTTTATGTGGATGTCTCATGTCCATCTAAATGAACCAATTGTATATGGTTAGGGTGTGGTATTATTAGTAGCTTCAATATCTTAATGACCTCAACTGAGATCGGGTTCTTCTAGATACCACTGTCAAAAATGAAATGTAATGGAGTCCTCTTCACCCACATTTGTAAATCAAAGAGGAACTCTACCTCCTTAGGCTCCTATAACTCTTTGGGTTGGAATTTTGTGATTGTGATGGTAGCATTGAGATCTGTGTCAATTATATGCTTTCCCCTATCCTTCTCCAAATTAGAGTCCAAGCTAGGGTCTAATTATTTTTCTTTCAGCCCATCCAACAATGATTATTTTGAGAAACATTCATCATTGTTGTGTCAAGATATTTCATGTAAATCACACCAATTTCTAGTGTCCTTCTTTGACTTCTCGTTACGCTTATTTCCTTATGGCTTGGATTGTTTGTCTTGAGGTTGGATATAATTTCTCTATCCTTTGTTCTATGATTTAGGGAAACCCTTAGCCAACTTCTATTGTGGAATATGTGTAGACCCAAACTCCCATTAATTCCCCTACTTAAATTTTTGTTCAATTTTTATAGCATAATGATAAGGGTGTTGGCTAGTTGTTCTACAAAATGGCTTTTTTCTCCATAATTCGACAATATAAATTTACATGAATCACTATTTTTTGTTGTTCAATATACAAAAAAATAAATGGATTCTGCATGCTGAAAAGCTCCTGGGGCACACTGATTATACACAAATAATCACTCAAATCTACGAATCCAATAATTTCTCGCCGTATTTCGGGAAAATATCCCCGGAAAAAATCAGCATTTCGTAGAAATTTTAGCCTACGACAATGATAAATGGCTCCTAGTGAGGAGATGCTCAATAAATCCATCTGTATTTGGATGTACTTGTGTAGGCCACTGAGGTTATTCAAAACGATGTTCCACTCAAAGTCTTTAATACCCATATTTGAGCACAAGGTATGAAATATATTGGTTCTATTCATCACTTTTTGGTCTCTCTCTCGATGTAGAGTTATCCATGTCTTCTACTGGTCATTATTGTTTTCAACGGGGTACAATTCCTCCTTGAGGGAATCAACAAAAGCCACTCAAGTGAGGTATTTCATAAATTTTGTACTCATATCCATCATGTCTCTCCTAGTAAATTTCCCACCAATATTTGGCATGGGGATGGGCCCTAAGGAGAACAATGGAGATATTTTCAATGTCCGATTTTTTTTGAATAGAGTAATAACCCTCTAACAGATTTAACCATTTCTCCAAAGCATTTGCATCTATCCTTCCTTCAAATCAAGGAATGTAAAAGTTAAATTGAACCTTGGCATGTGTCACACCTTTGAAATGGTTTCTTATTTAAGGTGTCTTGGTTTCCATTGGTAGTTGTTGAAGGAACTAGGTGAAATTATCCATCATCTCATTCCTTTGTCGCACGAGGGATTCCTTGAGAAACAAATTGATAGGATCTCTTTATATGGAATATATATTTTCATATGCCTTGTGAGGCTTCTTGGATTGGAGAGAGTTGTATTCCCCATGTGAAATTAGTTTGGGACTCGACTCTCTATAACCTGACCTCATTAGGGGCATGCACCGAGAAATAAGAAAGAATGGATTGCTCTAATACCACTGATATAAATTGTATAGAGAATGAAATAAAAGGAATATAAATGGACACAAACACACATATAAATATTTTAGAGAGCACAATAATATAGTGAGAACCAAATTATATTAATAAATGAAATAGAAAAAGAGTTTGAAATGAAAGGACATAAAAGCTAGCTAGAATGGTGGTATATTATCTCTAAAGAGAGAGGTGTTAGATACTCTCATTTGTAAGAAAACCCATTATAGGAAGCCAAAATGACCTTTTAACATAAAGTATTAAACCCTAAGAGGAAAAATCCCTACATATCCAAAACCCTAACCCTATGAGATGAAGTGGTGAAATAAATGTGGACCTTGAGGAGTCTAATGTTATGTTAGCTTCCCGGGGCCAAAAGTTATGGATACAAACTCGATTTGGGGCACATAATAGCCCGAAAGTTAGAAATCCCTCGATGAGAATAAAACATTTATTCTAGGATTAGGTACAAAATGGAAACCCTAATATATCATAGGGTGAAAATAATTTTTAGGGTATCAAAAATGTGCCAAAAGTTCAAGACCTAAAAAACTATAGAAAAATTGTCAAGATGGGGAACTTTTCTACGTCAATGGAAGAGATAGTTGGGAACCAATATCCACATGGATAATGGAAAATATTTAGGGCATATGATAGAGGGAAATATTATTATTTTTTAATCATCTTCACCAAATTGATATTCTACTCGATAATCTTTATTTATATTCCAATTTATAATTTACAAAGTATTTTCTTTTTTCATATTTTAAAACATGTTTTATATGTAACACATATAAAATTGATTGGAATATGTAAGGATAAAATATGTGAAATATGACCAACCATTGTAGGAATATATCCCCTGTGAGGTTTCAAGAATAATTGGAAGTTGTATTGGTTTGTGGAGGGGTGGAAACTTTTTAGAGAATTTGGAAGCAAACAAAAATGAAGAATTGGGGGTCTCGATTCTTCATCAAATAATGAGAAAACATGTTGGTAACATTGTCAAGCTATTTAACAAGTGTGCTCTCTCAGTCCTTAAACCGAATGGAGACGCTGACTGAAACGAAACGAAAGCAACGCGGCTAGGGCTTAAACCCTAGCCACCTCCGAGCTTGTTTGTTTGCAGGGACGCGTCTAGCAACGACCAGGGTTTATAGGGCCGCGGATCAAATCGTTTCAGTGGGGCATGCGTCTGGATTGAGTGAAGGGGCACGTCTTCGACTGAAGCAGCGACCAGGGTTTGGCATGCGTGTGGCCTCTGCGACTTGCTCCACCTCTTGCTCGCTGGTGGCCGCCGTCTACAACGATGGCCCCAATCCTGAATGCCGAGTGGGAAAAAAATCCTTTGGAAGCTTTCAAAACGTTAGTCCGCTCAGCAGGACCTAAATCCAAGCCTTCTCTCTTTTCTAAGTTTGTTAAGAAGATGGAGGAGATCCCTTCTCTGGAGCTATCTCTAGAGGACCCTTGCAAGCTTGCCCTCCTTCTAGCAGAAAATGCCCTCATCAGAAAGTTTACGGGGTTGTGGCCAAGCCCCAAAACCGTGGAGGCATGGATGGATGAACGTTGGAAGATGCTAATACAGGGAGAAGTTTCTCTGTGCGCAGTAGGCAGGGGTTTTTTTGTCTTCAGCTTCGCGAGGAAAGTGGACCGTGATCTAGTTTTCAGATCTGGACCCTATTTCATGGGGTCAAGAGGGTTGTTCTTAGCCCCCTGGACTCTTGACTTCAACCCCAGAGCTGAGATCACAACAACCCCTATATGGGTTAGGTTGCCTCACCTCCCCTTGCATCTTTGGGGGTTAATCTCTTTGGAGGACATTGGAAATAAGCTTGGGCGTTTCCTGGACAGTGCGGAGCCAAAGGGGGATCAGTTTACCTGCGCTTGTATTTGTGTTGAGGTTAATCTCGAGAAAGGACTTCTGGATGCCATTAAGCTCTCACTGGGGGAATGGTGCCATATCTAAGAGCTGGACTACGAGCAAATTCCGTTTAAGTGCCTCCGGTGCCATGCTTATGGTCATTTCACAAAAAGCTGCCCCAAATCCTCTAAGGACCCGGGACCAGTCAAAGAAGATGATTTTCAGCCAGTAAATAACCGACGAAGGCAGCCAAGGCGAAAGGATCCGCTATCCCAAGCCCCAAAGGCCACCCATACGGCAGAGGCATCTCTAGAGAATAAAAACAGCTTTGATGCGTTGAAGGATGATGAAGCCCGAGAGCCAGAAGTAACAACAGATATGTCAGATCCCCCGATAGATGAACGCCCTCCGGATTCCACCCCCCCAGAAACACTGGTAGCAAAAGAAACTAGGGATTCAGTTCCGGAACTCCCTGCCTCGGCAGTTCTAGTTATTTCAGCTCCCACTAGCGGCTCTGTGGAAACTTCTGAACCTGACGACAACTCAGTTCCATCTCCACCCCTTACCCGAGGGCGAAAGACCAATAAAGCGTGCAGAGAAAAGGAGGCGGCCTCCAACATTTCTTTAGGTTCCCAGAAAAAACTGGATCCCTACATTAAGGGGAAATCTTCATCCCCCTCAGTTTAATGCTTTGCTTCTGTCTTCTACTATGCTCACAATTTGTGAGAATTTACTCATGTATGCAATTTTTGTCATGTTCTCGAATTATCTCAATAAGCAGATGGGATTGGGTTCCCAAGACATTCACAAGAAGGATGGCAACACTGTTAGAGGTCACCAACCTTCTTCAGACATGTAACTTTCTGATTCTGGCTTGCCAGAAAGTCGATTAATGCAACATAACCATTCTTGTCAAAAAAAAACATTGTCAAGCTATTTGTTGAGAAAAAATTAGTTATTGTAAAAGTTGAAATAGTACATGGATTTGGTAAAATAGACAAAATTAAGAGATGAAACAAAGTAATTTGGTTTTCAAAATGCCAAACATGCAAAGACACATGAGAATGTATTGAAAAAAATATCATAAGGATTATCTTCTTTTGATAAATATATTTGTTTCACTAGGAGATTCACGAAGCCAAATGGTGACACCATTGCAAAATATATTGCATGTTTCAAGAAAACCATTTGAAAGGGATATTAAATTCATGGTTCATAAAGATGAAAAGAATGAATCTACTTGTTGGGATCTTATTTGCAAGCAACCCTTCTAGAGAGACTTTTCGAAGGTGTTAGACAAAAGGTGGTCAAATTTAGAGAAACTTATTATGGTGATACTACCAAATTAGAAGTATTTTTTTTTCTAGAATTGTTATCTCATGTTATGGAGATGACACAAGTTGAATTATTCAAGGAATTTCAAGAAAAAAACCCTGAGTTCAACATGGCCATTAATAGGTTTGATATATTTAAATCATGGTATATTAGGCCCAACACTACTTGCAACACTTTTATTGTTGGTAGCATGTTGAATTCTAGATTTATTATAACACATTCATAGATATTTTCAAAAGGCACTAGTAAGGTGACACTTCTCCCATATTTCATGATTTCATTTTGATGATGCTATGAAGGAGTCCTATTTATATGTGTAGGTGGAACATGATTCCATATATGTGATTATTTGGTACTCTTCCTTAGGAATTTTCTTATGGATCCTACATAGATTGGATTATCAGATAGCACATTTACATTTAAGATATGTGAATATGAATTCATCCTCTTCTTTGGCAGTGCCGACTAAAATGATTGAATTAAGGATGTGATACCTCTTTTAGAGTTGATGGGGAAGTTTCAAAATAATATTTATAAATATATTATACACTCTCATAAGTGTATGTGGAGAGCTTCCCAATTCAAACAATTTGATGAGGTATTCAA
>ML791262.1:821315-877597 GCA_009831015.1 Picea engelmannii | reverse complement strand
GATGGGGAAGTTTCAAAATAATATTTATAAATATATTATACACTCTCATAAGTGTATGTGGAGAGCTTCCCAATTCAAACAATTTGATGAGGTATTCAAGTTTTGCACAATATTATCAGTGGTAGACTTCACGAAGAATTAGAAATTTTCTCTATAGAGAGATACAAAGCAACTATTATCATTCTAACCATGTATTATTTTTTTCAAATGTTTCAAATGTATTTTTTCTTTTCATCTTTTTATATGGTTGACTATTATTGATGGTTGGATCCTATGTTCATAGTTCTATATTCATTCATGTACATATGTGTACATGTGAATAATTATCATAGGGTAGGTACTCAAGAACCTTGTTATGTGGTTAAAAAGTACCATTGTTATTTCAGTGACCTTGATCATGACATGTTGTTTGTTCAACATTGCTTTGGTTTAATATGTGAATATTTTAGAAAGAATAGTATCACATTCACAAAACATAGGATTTGTTCCAATGGGTGTGTGGGGCAATTCAAATTGACATGATATTTTTAGTGGTTGAGTCAACATCATTATGAAAGACGAATTCAACATACTTGGAGGTTTCTTGAAATGGGGCATGTAAAAAGTGAACATTATGTTAGATAAAAGACATGTTGCCGAGCTCATAAAGGGTGAAAATCATGAAGCCCATTTAGAGGTCGATGGTGAGATTAAGAAATGTGTAGATGTGGATGGACATGAAGAAAATAATTCTAAACTCTTAGTATTGGCCAAGGATGATGAAGAGGTAATATGTGAATACCAAGAAACAATTTAGGAGGCTAAAGATGTTACATATGTATAATTAGGGGACAAAAGTGAAAAATATAATAGTAAGGAAAATATAGAGGTCATTGACACTTATGGTAAGAAAGAAAGTGAAGATCCCATTGAGGTTGATGGTAAAAAATAAAGTGTTCATGGGGACAAAGTTGAGGAATTTGCAGTTGTTATGTAAACAAAACTAAAGAAAATGTTGAAGGCATAGATTAAATGTAGAGATTAGTTTAGTTTATAGACATGAGAATATTTCAATCTATTGCATGTAACATTGTACAATCTCCATGGTTTTGGAGACATTAGATTTCAAAATTTTAATTAAGGTTTTTTGATACTTGAGGATTATACAATAGAAATCCGAGGAGGATTTTCAAAGATTTATTTGAACATGTTGAACTTAAATATTATCTATTCAGTTATATGTAAGTATTGTTATCAATTAAAAATCACTCACAAAACTCTACAAATGGTCACCAGAGGAATCATCAATTCAATACATCAAGATGTATGTTCATGGAATTAACACACCACCTTCACCAAAGAAAAAAAATATACAAGTGGTTTTTTGTGTCATCCTCACAAAGCAACAACACCATAATTAGCACGATCCATGCACATCTCTGTGACTGTTCACTTGAAATTCATGCACACTTACAGGAGTGTCATTTCACCAACTTTTTGATGCATTGATGAATAAAACTCCCATAAAAAATTACTTCCAACTGAAGGGCCATAGGGTCTCTAGCCCATAAGCATGAATAGTATGTACAACATGTTAATGCATGTCTTCTCAATCATGGGATACCACACCCAAGTGGCCTCCCCATTCACATTGGAACTAGTTCTTATCAAACATGTTTGAGGCCTATAAATAGAAGCGACGAACATGCAAAAATGAAGAGAAGTCTAAGTAATGTTATGTTTTTTGTATGAATATTGAGAATCCTCTTTTCTCACTAACTCATCCATAACTTCATAACCATTGTGTCTTGAGGTATTGAATCTCTTATCCATTTGAGAGTTTTTGTACAAATATTTTTACCATTTCATTATTGATAGAGAAAGGCTCTTGAAGGGAGAAAAAGAACCCATCCCAAAGAGGAAGGATGGAGCTCACTTACTCACCAAATTCCCTACAATGTTATATTCATAGTATTTCCATTGGTATAACACACTCTACTTTGTTTTACTCTTTCTCTTCCATTTCATGTTATTATTTCTTTATTTTGATTCTATTATTTATTGTTATGGTTCACTAACTCTCTAACCAATATTTTGTGGTGATATTCAGTCCTAAGCTACCACTAAACTTGTTTTTCTTGCACACCCAAGTGGAAAAGAGGAAAAAACATATTGGCATCTCCACTAGGTTTCTTACTCTAAAGTTCTCCCCTTGTAGGCTTCAAAATCCATTTATTTCACTTATGTCTTTTTTCAAATTCAAAAACCAGCCTCCCTGAACATTCATCTTGAGTTTTTAGGCTCCCCTTTCTTCAAAAAATCCCTGGATTTTTTCTCAATTCATTGTATAGGCATCAACATGACTATTGAATGAATATTCGCATTGAGGAGAACCATTCATGCCTATGCTCACTTTATGAATTTGTGTGATGTGCACCAATCCGTGCACCTATCTTCTATATGACTTGCATGGATCTGCTTTTTTCATAGTTAAAAGGAGGTCCTCATCCTCCCCTGTGCATAGGGGTTTACTAGTTATTTTATGAAATTTTTAAAATTTGACAAGTCCTACTTTGAATCCTTTCTTTCATGGTATATTAGATAAATTTAAATCACTAAGTAAGATAAAAAGAACCATAAAATCCTTTTTATTTTGTCAGGTGGATGGCTAGTCAGAGCATTTGGATTCTTAGCTAGATTCATTTTATTTCATTTCACTTTGTGGGACTAGGAACCCTCTTAGCCATATATGATTATGATCTTCCCCTCGTATTCTCTTGGGTGATCTTGGGGAATAAAAAAGGAGTGTCCAAGCGTGTTCCATCTCCCTTGCAAAAAACAACATAGGAAGTTGTTAAAATGATAAGTAAAGCACCCCAAATGTGCAAATCTTATCTTTAATTTTTTTCGTGTTTTTAACTAGTTGAGGACAAAGTTGTTATGCACCTCATAGTTCATTGATAAAACCAAACACTAGGAAGACAAATATCTTTGTAAGGACTCATACATGTCCATATCATCATTCAAATTAGTATAGTTTACTTTCTTCAAGGAAAACACTTAGGAAGTTTAAAGGATTTGAAAGGACCCCATTTGTCCACATCTCTTGCAAACTAGTCCTAACGTTTACAATTATGTAAGGATTGTGTAAATTTAGTGGTTGAATTAAACAAAATAAAAGGACCCCACAACATCCACATGTTGAAAATAAAACATTTTTTTATGTTCAAATTCGCATTTTGCACACAAAGGCATGCCCACAGATCCAAATGCATCTAAAAGATCATTTTAGTCTTAGTATGCTCTTATCCATGTGCTCACAATAAATCAAGGAGAATAAGAAAATAATTATGTGTTCTACGAAGATCCTTTCCACACCCTTAAGAAAATTATATTGGTCAATGAATCCAATCTCAAATAATTTTTAAAAACTCAACACTAAGTACCCACTAAAATCCTCCATGGGAGGTCACAAAACAATACTTTAGTCTAAGTTAAGATTTTGGGAGTAGGTATCCAAATAACCCTTTGTTATCTCTTTTAATTCAAAACTTAATGGTTGACTATTTAGGGAACTTAAAAATAATCCAATTTAAGTGTTCCTACACCATAAGGCAGGGAGATACCCATGAAGGGGTGAGTGTCAGGGTCTAGTTTTTTCGTGCATTCATTCTTGAGACACCCAACTCATATGAGATTACTCATCCTATGACCACATTTTAAGGCCAAGAGTCCCCTTCTACACTTGAATGAGGTAACCTAGTGGCCAAAACCTGGGATTTTCTACAGAGGTGGTGGTTGTGGGTTACAACTACACCTTGGTCGGATTTTGTGTGGCTATTGGGAAATATAGACATCTCTTTCAGGATATTCCCCCTTTACCCCTCATTATAATTGACCTTTCATACCTTCACTAGTTCTCTTTTGATGGATTGAGACCCCATTGTCAAGATCTCTTGGAAGGCCTAATGTTGTTTGAGTGGAAGGACAATAGGTCTATAAGACATGTGCAGTTTTGTTGTATTATTTCCCACATGGATAATATCCCCACCTACCCAACCCACATTTTTTACTTTATAGTCTGTTTATATGTGTTATGCTTATTTCATTAAATAACCATATGCAATTTTTATTTATGTTGTTAAAGTATTTTGTATTCAATATTGTTTCAAAAATCACCTGTTATCTATCCTTTCCCCTTACCAAAGTCACACACTTTATTGCTAGTCTGGAATCATAGGGGACCGAAAAAATCCCTGACATTCTAGACACTTTCTAGGCCTCCCACTAGTGTTGGGAGGTCTTCCTCATCACCGATTCAACCTCCCTACTTTCCTTTGCATGCAACGATCATTGGTTTGGTCTTGCTCAGTTCTACCTTGATTGACACAACTATCCCAAGCAACATGTCCAATGACCCTTCCTCCTTGGGAACTGGCCCTTGAAAAACACATATGATGGAAGGAAAAACATGAAACCTACCATATCTGACTTCATTTAATCTTCTAGATTTTAAAAAACTTATCAATGATCCAACTTTACATGATACGTCTTGGCAAAATATGCCCACCAAATTACCATTAGAAATTCCAAATTTTGACGAAAAACCGAGTGAGTATCCAGCCAATCACATAATGAAATTTCACCTTTGGTGCTCATCCAATAGCATCATTCGTGACTCCATTCACTTATGATTATTTCAAAGAACCTTAGCTAGTCAATTTGTAAAATTGCATGTAGACAAAAACGTAGGGTCTCATGTGACATTCACATCTCTAAGAAAGGATCTTTTATCCCTTTTCCAATTACTAGTACATGATGACATAGGCCTGAAAATCCTTTAATAATTCCACCAAACTATTTCCACTCATATCACGTATCACATTCATGAATGGCATTGTAGACGAAGTTTGTGTAAAATTGAGGTCACCCCAGAAAAACAACTAGATTGGTTCCTCAAGTCATTGGTACCAACCATAACAAAAGATGTGGAAACTAGCATGCCACAATTTGTAGATGAAGCCATCATGAAGGCCCAAAACTTTCATTTAATATAATCTTAGTTAGGATACCTCTACTCATTTCTCCCTAAGATGGAGAATGTCTCACATAGCTGCATTCATTAACACTCCCTCTCAGCTAGGGAGGGATTTTCCATCAGGCCAAGTTTCTCATGGAAATACTCGAACTTTGTCTTGGAAAGTGGTTTAGTGAAGATATTTGCAATTTTTTCATGATTAGAAAGATATTGTACATGAACTGTCTTCCTCTGCACCATGTCTATGATATAGTGATACTTGATTTCAATATGTTTTGATTTGTCATGAAATACTGGATTCTCGGAGAGCTTTACACAGCTATGGTTGTCACAATGAATAGTTGTCGGATCCATCTCATGATCGAACAAATATGTAAAAAGTTTGCAAATCCATATAGATTCACGAACTTCCACGCTCAGTGCAATGTATTTTGCCTTTACTTTACTCAAATCCATCGAGCTTTGTTTTTTGTTGCACCAGGAAACCATGGTTGATCCTAGGGTGAAGCAGCTACCTGAGGTGTTCTTTCTGTCTACTGCACTTCCTTCCTAATCTGCATCGGCATATCCTTCCATACTTAGGTCCACATTGGTTGCATATCTTAGGCCATAACCAATTGTGCCTTGTAAGTATCTCAATATGTGTTTTGCATCTATCCGTGTGTTTGTTTTGGTTGGCTCATAAACTGGCTAAGCTCATTTACTACATGGAAAATGTATGGTCTGGTGTTAACCAGATACATCAAATATCCAATAAGTTGTCGATATAAATGTGGATCTATGTCTCCTGAATCAGTGTCATTCATCTTCTTTAAGTCCATCACCATTGGAGTAGGCATGGATTTACAATCTATCATTTTGAATCTTTTCAGTATCTCCAAAGTATATTTTCCTTGACTTAGAAAAATCTCATCTGATCTCTGCCATACTTCGAGTCCCAAGAAATAATGCATTTGTCCCAAATCCTTCATTTCAAGTTTGGCAGTTAATGCTTGCTTTCACTCAACAATGAGTTTCTCTGAACCGGTAATGAAAATATCATCCACATATAGAACTAGAATCAAACACTCATTTCCATCAATGTGATAACCTAGGTTTGGGTCAGCTATGCTTTTGTTGAAACGCAAACTCATCAGGAAACCATCCATTTTCTCGTACCAAGCATGTGGTGCTTGTTTTAGACCGTATATGGTTTTCGTCAATCTGCATACATGAGATTTTTCGTTGTGTATAATGAAACCTTTTGGCTATTCAATATAGACTTCTTCCTCAATTTCACCATTGAGAAAAGCAGTCTTTACATCCATCTAATGTAGCTTCCAACCCATGGAAGCAACTAGTGTAATGATAGATTGAATGGATGTATATCTGGATACTGGTGCAAATATCTCAACATAGTCGACTCCCTCTATTTGTGAGAACCCTTGGGCCACAAATCTTGCTTTATATTTTTCAATGCTTCCATCAACAACATGTTTGATTTTGTAAATTCATTTGGAAGTCACTACAAATTTTCCCTTTGGTCTTGGGACAACATCCCATACATCATTCTTTAGTATAGATTGGTATTCTTCAATCATGGAATATTTCCATACTTTCTCACCTGAGGCTTCTCCATGACAAGTTGGCTATGAATCAGTAATGTGAGTCAAGGCTGAAATGTAGCTTGAGAATCTCTTAGGCCTCTTTCTTTCTCTGGTTTCTCCTTGTGGGGATATATGCCCTTCTGCTTCTTCTAAAGTTTGTCGAGCCCAAGAAGATATTTTATGTCCAACTGTGATGTCTCTGGGTATATTAATTGGGGCAACCGAATATGCTGGAGTAAGTGGGTCAAATGGTGTTGTTGGCTCATCTGGAACAATATTTGTCTCCCTTTGAACTGCTGAATGAGGAGGAGTTATTGTTTCACCATCTATTTCCATCTGAGCTTCTCTAGATTTCTAGAAGGCTACTTCTTCTTCAAAAGTAACATCTCTTCTTACTTCAATTTGTCTCTAACCTGGGATGTAGATTTGATATGCTTTTGAGGATTCACTGTATCCTACAAATGTACCCTTTCTTCCCGAAGGTTCTAGTTTCGATCTCTTTTCTTTGGGTACATGAAGGTACAGTGGACATCCAAATATTCTGAAGTGTCTGATCTCAGGCTTCACTTTGGTGAATGCTTCTTCTAGAGTAATGTTCTTCAGTATCTGATGAGGACTATGGTTGTGATCATATACTATTGTTATACATGCTTCTGTCCATAGAGTCATGGGTAGACTCAGATCATGTATCATTGCCTTAGTTGCCTCAATGATAGTTTTGTTCTTCCTTTCAGCAACCCCATTTTGTTGAGGATTGTATGGAACTGTGAGCTCCCTCTTGATCCATGATTCAATACAAAAATTGATGAATTCTTTTGAGGTGTATTCTCCTCCATTGTCTAATCTCAATACTTTGATTTTTCTTCCGATCAAGTTTTCAACCTGAGTTTTGAATTCTTGGAACTTGGAAAGGACTCCATCCTTGTTCTTCAGGAAGTAAATCCAAGTTTTCTTGGAGTGATCATATATGAAGAGTACATAGTACAAGTACCCATTTAAGGATGCAACAGTCATTGGCCCACATACATCTGAATGTATCAAGTCCAAGATTTCCTTGGATCTGTTGTCACTGCTAGGAAAGGATCCTTTAACATTTTTTCCAAGGGCACAACCTTTGCAAACACCTTCATGGTGGATCTTGATCTCTAGTAGACATGTTACCATTTTCCTTAGAGCTGGAAGAGCTCTATAATGAATGTGAGAAAGTCTTCTATGCCATAACTCACTCAAGCTGATAGTGTCATGTGATAAGGCTTGAACTGGTTTGATGGTCAATTTGTACAAGCTATTTTCTCTGACACCAATCACTTTGGAAGAGATGATATGAGAGTCTTTGTGCCATGCAAGAACTCTTCCTTCTGATAAGGTAATTTTGTAACCTTTGTCTTCAAGGGCCAAAATAGAGACAAGATTTCTCTTCATTCCGGGTACATATAAAACTTCTTCTAGTTTAAGCTGCATTTCTGAATCTAGTTGGAAGGTAGAAGTTCCAATCCCTCTCACATTATATCTAGCATCATCTCCAAGGACAACATATAGATGTGTCTCTTTCTCAATGAAGTGTGATAGATGATTTCTAATACCGGTCATGTGCCTGGAGGCACCACTGTCAATTAGCCAGGTATTGTCATTGATAGGAACCATACTTGAGAGTGCTGAGATGTTGATGTATTAATTTCTTTGGAGTTTTGTACTGAGCTTTCTTCGCATCATGAATTTTCTCATATTCACAAACCCTTGTCAACTAGGCTAGAAAACCTAATGGCTAGGCTAGGCTAGCACTTTTAGGTTTTGTTGGGCTTATGACTGCCAACAATAAGCCTTTAAATAAATATGATAGCCTTGGTAAGTTGAGGAGCTTCTTCAAGAAATTCTCAGAAATACAATTCATAATTTTCTGCAGAAATTTGATGAAACCCTAGAAACCCTTAGGGTAAAATTTTGAAAATGCCCCGAATTTGAATCCGAGACTTGATGGAGGTACGCTGAAGGAGTCCATACCCTTCTATGTATTTTTCAGCCCAAGCTTCCAAGTTTTGAGTGGTGAAAGCTCTCAGAAAAGGAGGTCGTACGGATTTTCTGGAAACCCTAGGAGGGTCGTACGGTTTCTGCAAATGACAAAGAGAAGGAGCTGGAAAATGCTTGTGCAATGGGATCTTCAGGACCTATGCTCTGATCCCATGTTGATTTTTCAATAATCTAGGTTAATCATGTAGTTCATTTCAATTTCATCATGTCTTAACCATAAACAAGAATGTTGCAGCAACCAAGATCACAAAAAGAAACACCATGCACAAGAACACAAGAAGTATCATGGGAAACCATTCTCAACAAGGGAAGAAAACCCAACCAAATCCTTTTCTATATTCTTCAAGAGAAATACCTTTCACCACCAAAAATGACTTAGCACATAAGAGGGTTCTTAAGCCCTAGAATACTAGCACCCAAGAGAGGTGCACACCTTTTCCCAAGTAGAAGTGTTTGTTGAAATTTCCAAACTCACAAGAAAGATATGATTCCACAATGGAGAATCATCCCTTACTTATATTAGACTTGTCCAATCAACAAAGGCTTCTATTGGCTCAACAAGGCCGACCTCTCTAAGTCACTATATAATTTATTATTATTATTATTTATTATAATTATAATTAATATTAATTATCTTTTACATTTATTATTAAACATATTAAGGTGGGGCCGACTTGTACCCTTTACATAACAATTAGGGTTACAGGTAGGTCTGACTCTTGAACAGTATATAGCAAAGGATATGATACACCCACTAGTGCTCATCCACTAGGGTCACATCCATAGAGATGTCATAGCTCCGATTCACTGCATTACATAGTAGAACCAGGTCTTCACACGTTCACCTGTGCTCATCCATAGGATGTCCACTCTACAGATCTACTTTCCCACTGCCACCGAAAGGAGAATCATCTTGAGTCTTCTCGTTAACTCTGTTTCTCAGAGGAGGCTATCACTTCATCTTTATTTATATTCACATGACGATGTGCCCAACACTTTTGGGATTTCACACATTCACCTTGTGCTCAGCCACAAGCACGCCCTAACTCAATGGATCGCTTTTCCACTAGATAATCATCTAGAGTTCTTCTCACTCTCTTAATGGGGATGGTCATATCTACGTTCCTAACTCTGTTTCAGGCAGGAACCACATACCCTTCTTAGGGTATTTCTCTCAGGTTTGTAAGCCGAGATAAAGACTTCACATAGCTGCGATGATCCACACCTCACAGGTTTGTCAGCCGGAGAATGTCTCACATAGATGCATTCATTAACAATACCAACCACTACACTTGTAATTTTATAGGAACACCATACTATCCTCCTCATGTAGGAAAACCATATGTTCCCACCTCTACATTCTAATCCCTTCCTCCTCAAGCAACTTGGGGGCACAACTCAGGGAAACCCATGCATCCCTTACCCCAACTAGGTATTAAAATTCCTAGGAATACACATGGCCCTTCATGCCCCCTAGGGTGTGGCATCAAATCCTCAACATCATATCATCCTTATGGTATTCCAAAATAGATAAACCAATATTACCCATTCCCTAGTCCCTTGCAACCTGGTACCATGCCCCCATATGGTCAATAGGAGGTTGGGGTCAATTTTTTCCAACCTTCACCCATGAAGTAGGTTTAAGAATTTGAATGTATGAATATGGTAAATCATTCCACTCAGTATAATAATTCAAAAAGGATGTTTAAGAACAAATCCAATAACAACTAGGGACAAGGGGAAACCCCTAGCAACAAAATATACTAGCAGGGGGAAACCCTAATGCAGGTAAATCCAAACCAGAATACTAGAACCAATAATGGCTAGCAACAACATGGGAAGAACAATAACCTTAGAATTAATTTCCCTTGTGCATTATGCAGTGAGTTTGGAAATTATACTCACATTTTTCCTTAAATTGTCGATTAAAAAATAATGAAGGAACCTATGAACACACAAGGACCCCTTTCTCAGTAGGGTACCCCACCAGTTCAGGGCAACTTCCCTCAACCCCCGCAACTAGCAGTTTTACACAATCCATTTTCCCATCAAGGAGTGTTTTCTATGCAACAAGAATTTGGTCCATCCACCCAACAGATGGGTTAATACCCTAATATAGGACAAGCTCAACTTGGAAATTCTACAACATGCAACATTGTTCTTAAAATAGCGGAAGAAATTCTTCTTCAGATGCACAGTCATCAGTATGACATTCCCTCTGATTCTACTTCGACCACAACAGATACCCCCCCCCTCCCCCACCCACTACCAAAAATTCCCCTTTAGACGATCCCACATCCCAATGGTGATCCTACCCTACGTGTACCAAGAGAACCTCTATGGTGCACCGTGCATAAATCACATGCCAGGTTCGCACATAGCTATAGCCTGGTTGATGACTTAGATCATTCCCCTACAACCATGTCAGTACTTGAGGTTTTGCAAACTTGTCATTCACAAAGGAAAACCTTGTTTTCCACACTGGGGGAAGTTGACCCTTTAGACTCGTGCCTCTCACTTTTGATTTGGACAAATCAGAGCCAAAAATCCCATCCTATTCATTTTCCAAATCCTGGTCACAATCCAAAACATCATTATTCATTGATGCATCATAGATGAAGGTGCATCCACATGTATCATGTCCAAAAGTATTTGGAAAAAGTTAGACTCTCCTGATCTTACTCCTTCTCCTATAACCCTTCAAGCTTATGATGGCCAACCATCCCAACCTGAAGATCGTTTCCAAAATGTCCTAGTTGAGCTTGCAGGAACAATAGTTGTAATCAATATCAAGGCAATAGATTCCCCTTTGGACTATAATATCTTCTAGGACATAGTTACATGTACACCATGAAGGCAGTAACTTCGTCAATGTTTGACACCATGATCTTTCCCCACAACAGGAAGGTTGTCATAGTTGACCAACTTACACACTATGAATCCCATCCTTCGGTGAATTTGGGTAACATCCTCCCCCTCATAAGGGAACATTCAGATATATCCCTAGTTGTAGAAGTGGGCCCACGAATCTTCTAAGACCCATCACTTCTAGGAACTTATCAAGGAGATCCACCTATTATGTTACCCTCTCATTCTTCCCAAGTGTGTGTGATCACTTCTGTCACAACAGAGCCAACCAATCAGTCCCCTCTTAAGACACCCACACCTAAGATATACATACCAATGTCTCCTCTAAATACTTCCTCTGTGACTGACCAACCACCAGTTTGGCACACACATCCTCAATCCCTAACCCAAATATAGTTCTTCTATCCACCACTAGGATTAATGACTTATCAGGTGGAATCTACCTTTACCATTCCCAACATGGAAATAGGTATCCATATTTTGTATCTTGACCCACCATATATGGTACCAATACTATCAATCTATCCTCAAACCACTACATTACCCATGCAGACCCTGGTTCAACCTACATTACCTCAACCTTGTCACACAGTTGGGGACAAGGATACCAATACCAGGGGTAAGAAGAATAAATATGGGGGCAACACTTTCGCCACTCCTTGGGTTCAACCCTCATGTGTCCTCTACGAAACACAAGGTCACCCCACCAACTTGTGTCCCACCCTTCCATAATTGCAAAAACTTATCCATCTCCCTAAGGTAGAATCATCTTTACCCACCCTAGTAACCATTTCCACCAACCATACCCAAGAATCTACTCCCACGCGTAATAAAACTCTGCATACCAATTTTGTGTGTGCCATTTTTTTAACAATTTGGCCATTACACTCACCATTGTCCTTCTCTACCCAGAATCTCGAACACATTGGCAACAATTAATCAAACACACCTTCCTAAACCTAACCCAACAGTACCACAACCAGTGGAAGACATTGATGCCAATTCTTCTAGAATTTACTTTGTATCCACTTTGATAAATGTAGGTCAAACATGCCCATGCACACTATGTCATCTAATGGACCATTTCACTTACATGTGTCTCTTTATGATTGAGCGTCACACTCATTGAATTAATTTCATTCAACGCCTTAGAGAGGCCCTCCAAATTACAGGGTCTCTTAGCATTGTTACCACCCCAAGGTGTGTCTACCTTATCTACTCCGGACACCCTTCCTCCAGCCTCACCTAATTCACTGGAAAGCCCTCAAAAGAGATTCACCCTCCTCCTCGAACCCATGATACACACACATGTGTACATATCTATTATCTCTTTTCTAGTGAAGGACCACTCCCTTTAGTTGATCCAACCACCCTTGTTGACAACAGTACTAATGTCCCACTAGCTTCATATTCTTGCACTTCCTCAACAACTACATACTCTTTAACCCCCAATTCTATGTTTAACTCATGTGAGACATCTAGAACCATTACGCCACACTCACATGTTCATAACTTTGACAATCCTTTCCTATCCTACATCTTTTGTTTCGAAAAATACATTTTAGAGGCCATGATGGAACCAAATTATCCTTGGGATGCATTGTGCCATCACCCATTCTTCCTGTCATAGGATACATTTCAACCCATAAATTAGTGAATCTACTTCGGGTCACCTCTCTATATATGTATTTTCATTTTTATAGATTTTTTTAGTCTTTTTATACACACACATCAAAACCCTTCACATATTTTTTGATCACTGCTACTTTGATTGTTTTATCATATGAATCATCCGCCGATGTATCAGAACAATTTTTCCAATGGTGCTAATTGATGGAATCAAAATCTTGGTTCAATCTAGAGGCGTGTTTCTAGGGACATCTACCATTAACCAAGTCAAATAAGCTATCATGATCGACCTCATGGATGATGTTGTTTACTTACACATTCATCACCTCGGTGTATTCTTGGATTCCCATCTTATCATCCTGCAGTTAACAAATGTATATCAAGTATGCAACTCTTGTTTTTTTAGAAAAAACCCGCAAGTTAAACTTGTATCAAGGAATTTTGAGTCCATCACATTCACACATATTCCTAGAAGACAAAACAAGGTTGTAGATCATATGGCTAATGAAATTATAGACTAGAATTTATTGCATTAATTACATAATTGTTTATCATGGTTCATCTATTTATGTTATTTAAACATCACTTTTTTATCACATATAAAATAAAGCAAAGAAAACATCAACATAACATCAACATAACATCATAAATTTACTCAATCACATAACAAACCATAAAGTGACACATCACAAAATGTGTATATCACTATATATATCATCAGTTTCAAAAATGGGGTACAATACAAGTAGGTCGACCCTCACTATGGATGCACTCACCAAATCATTTACAAAAATTGGGTAATTTTCCCCTATACAATGACATATACAAAAATGTGGTCCTCGCCCGTATACATCACTATGCACCTAGGGTGCTCCCAACTCAAGAAATCCAGAATTATCAGGCCCTATAGGTGGTTCTCCTCCAACAGGAGTTTCCCCACTGACAAGTGGCCTCATCTGACCAGTCAACACTACACCAACAACCACTTCTCGTTGTACTATAGGACTCCAATCTGGGTCCAAAGCCACACATAAATCTAGGAAATCCTCATCTTGGATCTCAATCCATTGTTCTTCCGACACCCTCCACAACACCATGTCCAAGCATTGGTGTAACTCCTCCATCTAAGCTAGGAACTCCATATCACCTCTGAGAGCTCCCACAACCACAAGCTCTCCCGTTGACCACTGCGATGGCCCCACCCCTACATTATCCCATAATTGACAGCGCCCATATTTAGACTAGCCCTTAGGGTCCCCAATGACAAGATCACATACCATAGGGACCTCGTGGTCCAACATCAACAAAAACAAACATGGTTACCCATCATTACTATGTCAAACAAATCATAAAATACATAAAAAACAAACATAATCATAACATGCAAAAATATCACCTTGTTGGTCCCAAATCTATCTTGGAGGTAGGATCATGTATGAATTATGTCTGTAATCCATGCTATCATAAGGGTACGCTAGGATAATATATGGAGTGCTTGAGATGCAGTGCATGCAATCATCATATGAGTGCTCGAGATACGTTGCATTCCCAAGGACCTGTAGATCCTCACAACCATAGAATCCACCACCCGCGTCAACAATGAATCGATCTGGTTCATACAGATTACCCCTTTAATAACAACATCGTTGGCCTCGCAGTGACGACTCGCTATCTCCTGCATAGTCACCCCTCCCACCATATGGGGCATCAACTATGGGACCTCTCCCCAGATGGAGAGACTCATTAGGAAGTGGATGTCCATCTCTGTTAGTTCCACCATGGTCCCACGGAACTCAAAGGCCCATTTGTTGGGCCTCTATATCCCAACCCCAAACATCAATAATAAATCCTCTTAGATCCTCTTGGGATCGCAACGATGTGCACTCAAGGTACTTCAGTAGGACAAAACTGGCCTATTAAAAATGCACCACACCATCTTCAGAAACTATCGTATGAATGGTATCCCATTTCTACTCTAGCCAATGTACTAGCATCATGGAAGAAAACTGGATGATCACACTTTTCCAAAATCAACCAAAATTAGCTAGTCATCTTAGAAAAAAATTCAAAAATCCAATCAAACACATGCTTCACACAATTCACGCATCTTCTAGGTAAACAGATGCACTGATGAGCGTGACTATTTATTGAACAATCATGTTGATCAACATGAATATTCATTTAACAATGATGTGGAATCCTTCACAAATGTCACCCTTGTATTCACGTTGATCGATTTGATTGTTCCCCTAATAATTGCACCAATCTGCGTGGGTGATTGCCCTTCAATTGCACCAAATTTTGTCCTATTGTAGATCTGTTTCCTGCGTAGATAGCACATTTTCCTTAAAAAGTGTCCATGCGACCATCTGTATGTCCCCCAAGAAAAAAGTTAACATTTTAAAAATGCCCAATAAGGTAGGACTCCTTACCTCACACAGCCGAAATCTGACGTCCTCTTACAAATCACTCAGTCACACGTACATCCACATCACTGCAAGTAAAAATGATGCGACATGGTGGGCCCCACTGTCATTTATATGGCTCAGGCTAAAAATTCCTTAAGCCCGTACGTGAACTCAGTAGCTTTGTTTTCCTACCTACCTTAATTGTATTGATTCCACCAGGTCATGAATTTTTGTCTACTGAACTTGAAACATGTGTAGACCATTTACAATAGTAAGCAGTTAGCATGAACAACTAGAGATGATGACAACTATAGATCATTTATTTTTTCACATAAGGTAATAATTTGGTAGTCCAAAGGCCTCACCTTGAGGGGATGTGTAGTTGACAATTTTTGTATTTCTACATTTTAAAGAGTTAAATGATCTAATTAATTATCAATAAGTGTTTCTTTAAGACCAGGATTGTATGGGTTTTCCCTTGGAAGTGCCCATGTTAAGGACCCAGAATATAATATATAAGTCAATTTTTTCGAGTTTGATTTTGTTAATGGGCATTCATTCTAAGATTGAAAACATTTTGGTTGTAAGATTAAGTTAGTCAAAATATGAAATTATTTTAATAGACAATGAATTATAATGCTTTTTGGTATGCGCCTAGAGAAATAATAGACACTATTTAGTATTGATTCATGTCCTTGTCAAACTTGACATTACTCTAACATCCGAAAGATAAGATGTTACTTGAGAGATATGTTACTGATAAGTGATATTGTCATTAGTATATATGGATATCTGTTCTATATTCATTAGTTTTTTAGAAAACTTCATAATATTATTTGTGCTTTCCTTTGAGAACGCTCTATGTACTATTGTAATTTAACATGTGTCATTGTCTTGGATCCTCATATGATGTCATTGTGTTGTGGTGATAATCTCCCATAGAACTTAGATGGTTTTGTTTTTATTGTTGAAATTTTGGAATTCTAGGTATTTAATCTATTCAAACTTAAAAATCATCCCAATCACTCCAAACTTAACAAGACTTAGCCAGGATGACATTTCTCACTCATGCTTGCTGGGTCTGACAAGTCAATTTAGGGAAATTCCAACAAATAACATTGATGGCTTCAATTCCAACAAGCAATTATAAATTTGTGAAAATAACCAAGAAAAACATGACTATAGAGATGGATTTAATGCATAAATACCTAGAATGAAAAACTTTGCTCCCCTTCTTCTTTGAAAATTCTCTTCCCCTTTTTTTCTTAGTCATATAACATGATTTGTTTTTGTAGTAATATAATCTTATCTATGAAACCCATTTTTGACATAAATGAGCCAATTTGGATAGGTGGAATTAATGCTACAACTAAAAAAGAAGAAAGAATTTGTGGGTTGGAAAGGAAAAAGGAGAATTTGCGGGAGTGGAGAAGCAAGAGGGAAAATTTTGCATTTATTCCATGGAGGTAGGTCAGATATGGGCCACAATATATATTCTTGCATACACTCAATTTGGCTCCCCCAAAATGTAATCTTGCGTACAGATTGGCTGATATTGGCTCCTCCAAAACGTTTTTTGTGGTGGAGGTAACGTTTGAAGTGGTGATTCAATTCATTCTCCGTAGTGATTTGACCCATGCACCCAAGATAGGACCTCCCAAATGTGTCGTGTAGTTATGGATAGTTTCTTCAATGGTGATTGGACCCGCCTACACAATCACATAGAAGTGGCCAAGAGCCAAAGATAAACAGTTACACTTGTCTACATTTATTAAATTAAAATTGTGCCCATTTTCAAAATTTAAATCATGAAATATAAAAGTATAATACCTAGATATTGTCATGTCATTTTTAACTATTTTTTCATTGTGTATATATTTTATTATTTAAATTGGTCTCTAAGTTCAAGACATAGAAATGCATTAGCTGTTAAAGTTCAATGTTTTTTTGGGAAAGCTGAAATTTATTCTCAATCACTTCAATAGATCATTTTTTATTAATTTTATTTTTACTCGATATTTAAATGCAACTCAATCATGGTTATTTAGATTGTACATATAATGTAGTGTAATAGGTGAGTTGTCAAATATAAACCCCATAAAATTACTGATTCATAATTTTTTATTATATCTCTTAGGAGACTCATTTTTTACCTCAAAATTCTCCTAATTGAGAGGTAGAAATATTGTAATGTTTTGTCAAGTATTGTCATTGTATTGGAGCTCTACTCATTTAGAGGTTTTCCCCTCAAAGAGGCCCACATCACCATTTCTCTCTTTTTGGATTATCAATATAAGGGTGAATATTTTATAGGTTTAATACTTTTGTTCTTTCTCTTTTACTTTCTACATATAAATTTCTTTGGACATTTCTATTAACTCTTTGATTTTTCTACATAAGCACACTATAATGCTCATTGCCACATTTTGAGAATGTTCAAATAGAAACTTCAATGTGCTATGTGTCATAAAATGGGGAGGAGGTCAATGGTATTGATTGTAATGAGTCTAAAAATTCTTTCAGTAATATTGGTGCTAGAGAGAGTTCAATCTATACATATCTAAAATATAAGTTTGAATTCATCACAAAATACGCAAGTTTGTTACATAGATGCTCAAAGAAAGGAGACCACATAACCATAAATGTTTTCACAATTCTGGATTATCACTATATTATTAAAGAAGTGTGGTTGGAACCTCTCTTATTTGAAGTTCTACTGAGAAAAATACTATTGAATTATGACATTTTCTTGTACTTTGTACCATAAAAAAGAATAGTATGTTAGCCAATGGACAAAATGGTGGATGAAAAAATAAGTTATATGATATAGGTTAAAGGTATTCATTAATATGAAGGTTCAAACTCAACAATAGAATATGATTCCAACTATAAAGTTTTAGGAAAAAAGACAAGGTTGGTTCATTAGTGGTCATTGGAATCAATTTATATCCCCTTGTAATAATTTTAAATGTGTGAAAATGAGATGTAGTGTATTTCATATCACTAAGTGGAAATTATTTTTTAATTTATATTAATAAAAGGCCTTCAACCAATATGACAATTTTTTCCTATTAGAAGGTTTTCTCAAAATATTGTTTGCAAACCTTTTGATTGACCTTAGTGGTAACCCCTTAGATATGAGATTAAAGGGAAGTGAAAAGGAGATCAAGGTCAATCTATTGATTACATAGAAGAATAACCTCTCCAATTGACATATCCACCTATGACATTGTGATTTGCATTGATGCACAAACAATGAAAAATGTATTACAATCACCTCAAATGTCTTAGGCTAGGTGCATCTTCTCATATCAAGTTGAGAAAAAAACATGTTGCAAGTGATAATTTTTATTTAGATGTATTGAAATTGCATGTTAATGCATGAATGATTGGGTTTCTAAATTACAATTGAAGTCATTATTTGAGGGGAAGAACAAGATGCAGTACGTGGATTAAAATTCAAAAATAGAATGTGTGCTCATTAATTTGTCATCAATTGTTATCATTGTGATGTTGGAACATCAAGTTCTGATGGTTCATCACACTTCTCTTGGAATTAGTCAGTCGAGAAATTGGCTTGCATTTGGAAACAGTCTTCTGAGCGATCAACTAACTCTCTACATTAGTCAATCGAGTATTCAACAATCCTGTTGGCCGGAAAGTCAGCTAGTAGTCAAAGACAATCGGTCGATGGATCAACTAGCTGAGAAATCGACTATGAGTTGGATGCATGGATGGTTGAATCGAGCATCCTTGCCAAGCTAACTAGATAGTGAGGATTTGACAAAGTCAACTCTAAACACTGACGATTTATGTGAACAAGATCCTCCTGATTTCAATAAAGTTGGTTATATATTGAAGCTATAAATAGCAGACTCGATGATTCATTATCATCATGGATATATCATTGTTGTGTACAAGATCTCCAATATGCATTGTGATGTTCTGATCACAATGTGTTGTGCTTAAGTGATGTAATGGTATCTTTAGACACCACCTTCTTTCTTTGAAATATTATTTTCTCTTTGATTATCTACAATTTTGTTTGTCTATTTTGTATCGGGTTACAACCAATCCCCAGCATGGTATCATATGTTGATTTTTGGGTTGGTTGTCATTGATGTCAACCCTTGAAAAAAGTCTGGTAGCACAAAGGTTTGGGTAATGAACCCAAGTTTATTTGATGTATAATGATATGAGTTTTAATATATTTGAAGGCAAGACTATTCTAGATGGATAATGCATGTCATGCCATTTCCGGTGGTATGTTGAACATCACGTAACTCCTCACGATTAGAGAGTTATGGCCATGTGAAGTTGGAGAACCCTCATGAATCATATAGAAGCCCCAAAAGGTCAAAGTAGTCAAAGTGTTTGCAAAGAAGAAATTATTTAAATAATAAAGTGAAGTGATGACTGTAATATAAGTCAAAGAGGATGCAAAATAAATTATTTAAATAATAAAGTTAATGGAGAACTTACTAATTATGGAAAGTGGTTAAGTTAAGTGGACAAGTGGTTATAAGTGGGTTAACCCTAAAATAAGGAAAGTGGGTTAAGATGGTTAAAATGTAACCCCTTGAGGATGCTACATGAAAGTATAAATAAGAGGCAAGGATATCTCATTTAATCACACTTTAATATCATTGAATATCTATTTTTGTGAAAGGTTATTTAAGAAGGTATTATTGATAGAGAAAAGTGCGGAAGAAAAAGTGCACCAAAAAAAGTGCGGCAGAAAAATTGCAGTAGAAAAAGTGTGGCAGGAAAAGTGTGGTAGAAAAAGTGCAGCAGGAAAATTGCAACAGAAAAAGTGCATCAGGAAAAATGTGGAAGAAAAAGTGTGGCAGGAAAATTGTAGTAGGAAAACTACGACAGAAAAAGTGTGGTAAAAAAAGTGCAGAAGGAAAAGTGCAGCAGAAAGAGTGCGGAAGGAAAAAGTGAGAAAAAGTGAGGCAGAAAAAGTGTGGCAGAAAAATCATAGCAGGAAAAGTGCGGCAGAAAAACCACAGCAGAAAAATTGTGGCAGAAAAATAGCGACAATGGATTCGCGACAGCAAAACCACGACAATAGAACACAACAAGAAAAAAAGGGTTATTGGTACATATTTGGAGCATGTTTGATGCACTCATCGATGATACAGGTTGAGGTACAGGTTGGTGCATGGTTGATGCACTTGTTTAAGGTACAGGTTGATTATAGGCTATTTGGACAGGCTATTGTGACATGTTATTTTTACAGGTTTGGTGCATGGTTGATGCATTTGTTTATGGTACAGGTTGAGGTACAGGTTGATGTATTGTACATGTTGGCATAGGTTATTGTTACAAGTTGTTATAGGTTGATTATAGCTTGATGGGTACAGGTTTACAACAGTATATCTCACAGTGAAAGTGTGACAATGGTTCCATCATTCTACTTCTATGACAGGGCGGTTGGACGGGGCAAGGAAAGGTGGTTGTAGACACCTTTTGGTTTGTAGTCGGAGAACATAGGGGGTTGTAGCCTCCTTCTGGTTGTAGCCAGAGAATTGGGGAGTTGGGATCTTTTTTCAGGTTGTAGCCTGAGAAACTAGGGGGTTGTAGCTAGAGAATTGGGGAATTGGAGCTTCTTTCAGGTTGTAGCCTACGAAACTAAGGGGTCAGAGCCTCCTTCCAGTTGCAGCTGGAAAACAAAGGAAGTTGATGCTTCCAATGAATGTAATTCTTAAAGACATATAAGAAAAATCGTTCTGTGATTTTCTCCCTCTTTGGGTTTCCACGTAAAAACACTGGTGTACTATGTATGTGTATGATTGCTCATTTGTTCATTGTTTATTTACTCTGCAACTATTGGATGATAATTCTAGATTGATATAACACTTGCATTTGTGGTTAAAAAGGATTGAATTACTCTATTACTAATTCCCCCCCTCTTATACTCCAACAATTGGTTTCAGACTAGGTTCCTTCAGGAAACAGTTTAACCACTAGAAGGAGATCATGGATTATTTTGAGAATGGAGTATCAATGTTTAATGGTTAGAATGGTTTAAATTATGAGATGTGGAGCAGAAGGACGAAAGTATTTTTAGAGGCACAGGGGCATTATATTTGGCTATCAGTTGTTACAAGATGTGATAGTTCAAAAAGGGAAAAGACTGCAGCCAAGAAGGAATGGAAGAAGAATAACAAAATAACAATGGATTTCATCTAGAAAGGATTACCTAATCCGGAAAGAGAAAAGGTTGGTAAATGTTCATCATCCAAAGAAATTTGGGATAAGGTACATGACATATATTCTTCACCCATCGTAGATTCAGAAAATGCCAAATAAGATGCAGATACAGATCAAGAATAATTATGTTCACCATGTCAAACAAATTTAGAATATGAAGAGTACATAATCACCAGAGGTATGTTGTTTTGCTTTAATTGTGAAAAACACAAACATCTTGAAATAGAATGCCATGAAGGAAATGAGACAAAAAAACTAATTGAAAAGGAAGAAAATTATGAAGCAGAATTTATTACTGCTTTAGATGAACTAAGAGAAGAAAACAAGTCACTCAAGAAATAATTGATGAAACAAAAGGAAAGTGTTCACATTTTTGAAGAAGCCCAACATGTCATCGAGAACTTATGAACTCAGCTAGAAGAATCCAGAAAGATTGAAGAAAATATTGAATATCAAAAGCAGTATTTTGAAGCCAACATAGTAGCATAGAAGGAAGAAGCAAAAATGAGAGAAGATATTGACAGATCATATTAAGGAAAGAACCAATGATCTAAACCATCTTGAGGTAGAGTTTGGTCAAGAAGAGAAAGGACTTGAAGAAGAAATAATCACATTAAAAATTCAGCTTGAAGAAGCGAAAATAACAGAAGAAGTCATGAAGTCTTAGATAATGAAGAAAGAAGAAGAGGTTGAGAATCTTGAAGAAGAAGTTGTCACATTGAGAAGTAAAATCATCAAGCTCAGCAAGAACATTGAAGATACAGAAATATCCACATTAGTTATAGAGAATGAAGAGAATCACTCTAGGTTGCTAGAAAAGAAGAATGACGAAAATAGAAAGAGTAATGCAGAAGCACTCAAAGGAAGGAATCATGGTCAACCAGAATGTAAGAAAACTATTGAAGATACATCTTCAATAAGATCATCCATGTTCAAGCCACAAAAAACTTCAATCATAATCATGATCAGTCAAGGAAGAAATTCAGAAGGACTACACGAAAAAGAAGATCATTCACTCCAAGGTATGCAAATTTCTTTTATGGTCATTGTTTTTATTGTACTAATTTTGGACATAAGGTTGCAGATTGTAGGGATTATAAAAGAAATGTTCAAGTAATAAATGCCTATGTGGCCCTACATAACATTGAATGTTACAAATGTCATAACTATGGACACATAGCTAGTGATTGTAGAAGCATGATCGATACTTCCATGAAAGAGAACATTGATATCAAATATAAGAAAGTATGGATAATAAAACACAAAGAACAGGTGAACAAAGACCAGGTCCTGGAGATTGAAAGATTGGCAATAAAATAAGATGAATAAAATTCTATAGAGAAAAATAAAGATGTCAGATATAGAAAGGTTTGGAAAATAACTGAAAGAAGATAAGGACAGATAAATAAGGAACAAGTTCAAGAGATTGTAATTTAAGGCATTGTAGTTGTAATGTCCCCAAGGCCAAGCCCTATTGTAAATCATGTTTATGAAATGAATTGTAATTATGTTTTATAGGCTGGTGAGACAAGTTAATATAAGCTGGTGAGCTCATGTGATTATTAGGCCAGAGAGCCTAAGTGTTGAAGGCCAAGAGCCTGATTTTGTACATGTATCTATGTAGAACATTAGTAAAATTATAAACACCACTGCGTGCAGACCGGCCAAGATGAATGAGTGATGGGGGAATAAGCTTCCACAGAGTGGGCAAGGGATTAGGGGCTAGAAGGTGGGAAAATGGACTAAGTGTTGATCCTAGGGGCTAGGCCTAGGGGATTAAGTACTTAGGGAATAATATTTTAATATTATTCCAAAAGACATGTGAATAATATGTTTTATCCTAAGTTCTTTTGGAAGGACAAGCAACTTCCAAATGGAAGGAACGCATGCTGAAGGAACGCATGCAGTTGCATGGGTGACAAGTGTCAACCCAAGTGCATGCAAATAAAATGGCTGAGATGAGCCATGTTGGGGCTTCCTCCTCCATTCCACAGTCGACCATCTGAACATGAGTCCCATATGACCTCTGAAAGATACCCTCGTGAAATTCTGAAACTGAGGAAAAGGTCTGTGTTGATTCTTGGGAAAGACGATACACCCTCTGTTTTGAACCGTCGAGCCTATGTCGACCCCTGCATGGATTGATGGTCACACATCCCTGAGAAAACCATAACCGTGAGTCTATTTCATGATTGTTGAGCTGGTTGGGTCGAAGTATGTGACTGTCACCTGTTTGGGAAGCCCGCGACTGTATACCCAGTTGGTTGTTGTGACCACGTAGTGCTGGACTGTACGTGGCTTAATGGCCAGTGTGAGTTCATGCTTAGCCTATATGTAACCTCTCTTTAGGTGAGGAAGGTGATTGTTGTTGGAAGAGGCAGGTTGTCAGGCCTTTGAATATCTCTCTCCATGTGAGATAGAGTTTGTTGGGAAGTGGTTTCTTCCAGAGAGTGTCCAGCACCAACTTTGGGCTCTGAGACTTCCTGATCTGGCCTGTTGCCAAGACCCAGAGAGGGAGGTGTAACACCGATGGACTATGCTTGTGAAGGTGTATACTCCTGGGTGGGACATGCATGTGGGGAATGAGAGTCCGGAAGTAGTGGGCGTAAGATGGCATGCTGGGAAGAATCCTTCCAGTTGTTCTCTGTTGTTTTCCCTGTAACCTCAGCCTAGCCTAGGATTCCTTGCCTTGGGGTGGAACTTAGTCCTAGCTCGGGGGTGACCCACTGTTGAGCTTAATGAGTAGCGTGGTCTAAGGCTGGGAGGTTCAGGGAAGGCCTGCACGTGGTTGGTGGAATTACCACAGTTTCAAAGATAAGTATCAGCTTATGTTAAATGTTATGTTTTACATGCCTGTGATGCTTATATTTTATCATGTATTCTGTTGTGCAGATGAATTATTGTTAATGCCGGGGAATATTTGTGTTAGCAGTAATTCTTATGCTTACTCTGAGTCAAATGTGTTTCATTTGATTTAAATTCATGTTATCAATCAAGTATGAGAATGATGTTGTTCCGCACAGTAGCATCTGCCCGGCCAATGGGTTGGATGATGGCCAGGGGATCGTTACAATAGTGAAAGATGAATCCACAGACAGAAAGAAAGAAGTCAGAGCTCAGAGAGATGATGAATCTAGTAACGAAGATGATGATGAATACACTTCAGAGTAGGAATTGTTCTGAGCCATCCGGCTTAGAGACTCCCAGATAATATGAATAATAGACATGGAGAGTCTATGCGGTAGCTGAGATAGATTAGAGAACCATCCTTTGAGAAACTTGCAGAATTTGAGTAGATAGATTCAGTGCATTTAGTTAGCAGAAGTACAATATGATAGATTAATCAGTTTTTGTAGTACTTCATGATAATACAATGACATGAGTCAAAATTATGGACAATTGTGTAGTAAAGTCTTGAACAATATGGACAAATATGGACGTGAAATCATCTTTTCTGAACAGGGAACTTGAAGAAGAAGTCTACATTGAACAACTGGTTCCTAGAGCATGGTACTCTAGACTGGATAAATATCTACAGCAGGAAGGGTTCAGAAAAGGAAGTGCAGACAACAACCTCTACATTAAGGTAACTCAATATGGTATTTTATTAATTAAAGTTTATGTTGATGATATTATTTTCAGAAGTAATGATGATAGGTTAAGCAAACAATTTGCAAAGGATATGCATAATGAATTTGAAATGTCATTACTTGAAGAACTATCCTTCTTTCTGGGTCTTCAGATATGTCAAAGAAACCAAGGAATTTTTATTTCTCAAACTAAGTATATCAGAGAAATAATAAAGAAGTTCGGAATGAAAGATTGCAAACTAGTTACCACTCCTATGCAAACCAGTTGCAAGTTGAGAATATATGATGATTCAAAGTCTACAGAATAGAGGCAATACAGGTCAATGATTGGTAGCTTACTATATGTGACAACATCTAGACCAGATGTAATGCATATAGTTGGACAGGTGGCACAATTTCAAGCAACACCAAAGGAATCACATGTATTAATAGTAAAGAGGATTTTCAAATATCTCAAAGGAACAAAAGAGTTTGGATTATGGTATCCAAATGAAAATGATCTATCACTTATTGCCTACACAGATGCAGATTGGGCAAGTTGCATTGATGACCGACGAAGCACCAATGTAGCAATGTTCTACTTGGGCGAGTGTTTAGTATCATGGCTAAGCAAGAAAAAATCATCAATATCCTTATCTATAGCCGAGGCAGACTATATTGCAACATCAAGATGTTGTACACAGGTTCTATGGATGAAACAAAATATGACATATATACAGGTTGAGTATGATGATCCCATTCCAATCTATTGTGATAATACAAGCACCATAAATGTCTCAAAGAACCAGGTGATGCACTCCAAGATGAAGCACATTCCAATCAAGTATCACTTTCTACGAGAACATGTTGGAAAGAAGAACATCAGAGTTGAATATGTGGGTACAAAATAACAAGTGGCAGACATATTTACAAAACCACTTCTAAGGGAAGCGTTTGAGTATCTTCACTAGAGATGCAGAGTAATTTCTACTCCAAAATGAATGATTTTGAATGCTTATCTTATATGTATTAGATTTACACAAGGAAGCACCATAAAGATGACAGTTTAGGTTGGGAGATCAGTTTCAGGAAGAGTTCAGTTAGGGGCAGTATCTGAAAGGAAAGTTCAGTTAGGGGGAGCAACACTGGATGGAAATATACCTTTTCCATTGATGACAAAGGGGAGAGATTTATCAGATGCAAAGGTAAATGCTTGGAGAAAGAACACAGAGGCATGGTTCCAAGGAGAGCGATGGTCACAGGGGGAGCATGAGTGACATGACTTCAATATTGCATCAGAGTGTTGCCATCAATGCCAAAGGGGGAGATTGTTGATTATTTGTGTTAGATGCCATTGATGTCAACCCTTGAGGAAATTTTGGTAGCGAATTCCGGTAGCACAAAGGTTTGGGTAATGTACCCAAGTTTGTTTGATGTATAATGATATGAGTTTTAATATATTTGAAGGTAAGACTATTCTAGATGGATAGTACATGTCATTTAATTTTCGGTGGTATGTTGAACGTCAAATAAATCCTCACGGTTAGAGAGTTATGGCCATGTGAAGTTGGAGAACCCTCATGAGTCATCTAGAAGCCCCAAAAGGTCAAAGTAGTCAAAGTGTTTGCAAAGAAGAAATTATTTAAATAATAAAGTGAAGTGATGAGTGTACTATAAGTCAAACAGGATGGAAAATAAATTATTTAAATAATAAAGTTAATGGAGAACTTACTAATTATGGAAAGTAGTTAAGTTAAGTGGAAAAGTGGTTATAAGTGGGTTAACCCTAAAATAAGGAAAGTGGGTTAAGATGGTTAAAAGGTAACCCCTTGAGGATGATACATGAAAGTATAAATAAGAGGCAAGGCTTTCTTATTTAATCAAACTTGAGTATAATTGAATATCTATTTTTGTGAAAGGTTATTTGGGAAGGTATTATTGATAGAGAAAAGTGTCGCAGAAAATGTGCGGAAGAAAAATTGCAGAAGAAAAAATGCAATAGAAAAAGTGCGGCAGGAAAAATGCAGCAGAAAAAGTGCAGCAGAAAAAATGCAGCAAAAAAAGTGCAATAGAAAAAGTGTGGCAGGAAACGTATGGTAGGAAAAGTGTGGAAGAAAAAGTGTGGCAGAAAAATTGCAGCAGGAAAAGTGCGGCAGAAAAACCACAATAGAAAAAGTGCAGCAGAAAAATCATGACAGAACAATCGTGGCAGTGGATTCGTGACAACAAAACCACAGACGCTATAAGAAAAAAAGGGTTATTTGACAGGTTATTGGTACATATTTGGTGCATGGTTAATGCACTTATTGATGGTACAGGTTGAAGTAGGTCGGTGGATGGTTGATGCACTTGTTTATGGTACAGGTTGATTACATGTTGTTTGTGTTGATATTATGGTAGCTTTGGGAGGTATTTACCTCCACGTGTAAACCTGTCGAGAATAGAACATTTCAGGAAGAAAGAAGAAACCCTAACTAGTTGGCTAATAAACCTAGAAGACAAGTCATCTCAAGAGGATAACTTGTATTATGTTATTAGCCTCCAAGAGAAGAAGTCGACTAAAGGAAATATTATATACTGAGTAAATAGGAACCCAGAATGAGAAGTTGGCTCAGGCAGTTTGCTAGATTTAGTATAAATATAGGAAGCCAATCTTCATTCTGGAAGACATTCTCAGAACTGTAGAAGCAACACTTGTGCGCACTGTAGTTGGCCAGTTTGTGCACAAGTTTGGAGGAGAGTTGCCATTGCAGCTGCTGCACCTAGCATATTTTGGTTTTGGCTTGGAATATCTCTTGGTTATGGTTTGGACTCTCTTATCAGCTCTTTCTTGGTGCGCTATCCTTGAGGAAAGGTTCGCCACCCCTTTGTTTGGCTATCTATCCTGGGGTTTGCTTCCAGAATGGTTCTCTATAAAGGCTAAGGTGCTCAGAGGGTGGTTGCAGCCTATGGTTGGGTGACAATAGTGATATTGTCTATGGTAAAACGAGAACATTCTAACAGGTTATGGGCCCACACCTCCTTCATTTAGTCTAACCACTGGAAGGGAGCATAAATATAAGGATACTAAGCTCATTGAAGAACTGTTGCTAGGGTTTCTAGTAGGAGCAGTTACTAAAGCACTATCACTAGGGTTACTAGCAGGTGCAGTTGAAAAAAACCTAAACCTCTCATTGAGGCACCTTAAGTGAAGGGATCGACCTACTTTCTGGATATACTAGTGCGCCCTAGCCTAGCACATCTCTGGCTACTCTCAGCAAGCTAAGACATCAAGTTTGAGTTTTTGATCAAATCTAGGGTTGACCAAGTCAAGGCAGCCATGACTTACTCTATGAAGTTAGAAAACAAGTTAGATGGAGCTTCTAACTTCAGACCGTGGAAGACAATGATTAACCTCATCCTTGCCAAGAATAAAGTGTTGGATATCGTGAAAGAAAAGATCGTGGAACCAAAGTTTGAAGAAGGAAAAGAGAAGGAACTGCAAAACGTTGCAGTTATGGAGAAGTTCAAAGATGGTGACATCAATTCCATGAGTATCATAGTGGACTCTATAAAATACCACTTGATACCCTACATCTCCCATCTTGACTCATCGAAGAAAATGTATGATGCCCTAACAAACCTCTTCTCAGTCAGAAACATTGGACAAGTAATTAATATGAAGAATGAGCTTCGTGACATGAAGATGAATGATGATGACAACATAACATCATACTTTTCAATAATCTCTCAGTTAAGAGATCAACTAAAAGCTATTGAAGAGATCATTTCAGAGAAGGAGTTGGTAAACATAGTACTCAATGGTCTTCCTAAGACATGGGTGCATTTGCTGCAAGCATGAACACAAGGAAGGAATATCCTACATTTGAAGAATTTTGGACTTGATGTGCTCAAGAAGAATCAAGGATCAGTGCAAAAGAGAAACCCCAAAATAAGTACGATGATCAAGCCTTCACAACAAGATTCAAGAGTTTCTGGAACAAAAGGAAGTTTGGTTCAAGGAAGAAGCCAAATCAAGAGAAAGACATGTCAGAGATACAATTCTTCAACTGTCGAAAGTATGGTCACTGCAAGAATCATTTTCTCAAGCTAAAGAGAAGGAAGGAGACACACAAAGCATCTATTGCCGAAGAAAACGAATCTACAAAGAAGACCAAGTAGGATAAAACATACTTCTTCTTCTAAGACAAGAGAAACTATACCTATGGAAGAAACAACAAGATAAGGATTGCTATCATTATGACTACAAGTCATACAATACACATGAAAGGATGAAGTACATCAAACAATTAATGTGGAAGTTATTACATAAGTAACAACTGAAAGATTAGCCGAATTTAGAATCAATCTTGAAGAAACCTAGAAGAAGTAAATATAGAGAGAAGTCAAAAATCAAGAGGAAATTGGAGAAATACTTATGACACCACGAATAAGGCAATAAGGATGAAGACAAAAGAATGGATTATGTTAGATGGAGGGAGTTGATTATATACTTCCAAAATAAAAACATGCACTAATACATGAAGCAAGGATTAGGAGGGAGCTAATCCTATGATCCATTGAAGATGATGAAGTATGTATCCATGGTAGCAACCATGAAAATCAGTACGTGTTTAGTTTGACTTTAGAAGAAGCCTTCTTTGAAAAAAAGCCTTAAAGTATCCCTGGTTGTCCATCCACATCCATGATCCTACGATGAAAGGAAGAAGTTGGAATCTTCAGAGCATGGAATCTATATAAAACTCCATGGACCCAAGATCTAAAGAGAAACATGAGGAAGATCATGAAGATTCCAAGAAAGAAAGAGAAGCCAAAACAACCAGTCATTGTATCGAGAATCACAAGATTACCAACCTGATATGAACTCACTAAAATCAATCAAGCAGATGAACTGAAAGTTGTGATGAAGAATAGTGTATGAAAGACTTATGAATGGAAGCATTGCGAGATCTAGAACTAGAGATTATCCCATATGGAGGGAGAAGACTATGATGATTACTTGTTTGAGTAAACAAGACATACCTCTACATGAGCCTTTATATCATTCACAATATCCATGGGTTGGAGTTTACATCAAATGAATGCAAAGACTATTCTCCAAAGAAATTGAACAAAGAGTGTATGAAGAGCAACCTCAAGGCTTTGAGGTATACCATAAAGAGACCCTTATATACAGATGGAAGAAGAAAAATTGGTGGAGAACCTCCAATGCACAACAGAAGCATGGTGAAGACTTTCTATAATAGAGATATTGTATCAGAATGGTTACTCAGAAGCTCAAGATGATGGATTGCTAATCCATGACAAACTCTCATGATGGCAGAAGAAGTACCACTTGGATATGTTCTAGTTTGACCCTTGCCACAATGTTATGAGCTAGCAGGAAACAAAGAGGAATCCAACAATGATATACTTTATTGATTAAAGCTATAAGAAGCCTTCAAAGAAAACCAATGTTCCAAAAATACCGAAGTAGATTTGAGATCAAGCATTACATTCTCTGTGATGAAGTCCAGAAAGGAGAAAGTGGTTCTCCAATATATATCTCCACAGATGAGGAGATAAGCAGACATTTTGGTAAAGCTTCTGTCCAAGATGAAAGAGTTTGCATACTCAAGCTGGAGCTCATGGAGACGACTTCCTTATTTAAAAAGAAAGAGATGACTCCCAGGTTGGGAGGGAGCACTGATGTGTTATTCATTTATGGATAGTCATTTTTTCAGTTCGAAAAATGGTCCAGGATGAGCAGTTCCTTTCCAGTTCGAAAAGTGGTTTGAGATTTCTGACAGACAGACATTTTCCAGTTCGGAAAATGGTCCATATCGAATGGTCATTTTCGTAATGAAAATTGTTTGATGGATTGTTGATGTACCATAGACACCGATTACCCATTGTGGTTAACATGGGGAATGGTCTAGGACAGTCTCTCTTCTTGACAATCACTCTTAGTAATGTTCAAGAAGACTCGTCCGCCTCGTCGGACAGTCATTCTTTCGAAGCTCACAGTTGTGAGGAGTTTCGAAGAATGGTCTGTTTTGGAGGTTGGTGCAGGACAGTCATTTCCTTAGCAAATGGTTCAGACAATCATTCCCTAGGGCAGATTCATTCTCTCCAGGTTGCACTTTGTTTAGTGCTGGAGGAATGGCCTAGATAGGTGAATGGTCCAGGTTCATCAATCAGGGACAGACATTCCCTAGGGTAGACTCATTCTCTCCAGGTTGCACTATGTTTAGTGCCGAAGGAATGGCCCAGGATAGGGAATGGTCTAGGCTCAGAAATCGGGACAATTATTCTTCCTTGCTTGAGAAGAATAGTCCAGATAGCTCATCATTGATATTTGACCTTCTAAGGGCAGATGCTCTTCCATATCTCACAAATGTGATTGGAAGAATGGTCCAGATGATTCCGTTTATATCATAACAATTTTTTATGTACAGGTTGATATTAGATGATTGTTATTGAGACTGTATGTCTCTAGACAGTAGATGTATACTACTGTGGTGGATGTGTTCCACTGATTGTGACTATACGTCACTGATCAAGTACCTATGTGCTACTTGGTGTGGTAGTGTACCACTGGATTGTAGTTGTGTACTACTATGGATAGACATAGTTGTGTTGAATGATATTGTTCCGATTGCCTTGAAGACTATCAATAGTGTTGGAAATGATTATCAGCTAGATGGATGATCAATGGACAGATATTCCCCTAATGAAAAATGGTTCAGGACATTTATTCTTCTAGGACATATGTCCGGATTAGAAGAATGGTTATTGTGTCACTCTATGGAGTGAGCGACTTATCCAACATCATGTTTGATTACTCAGATGGAGTATGGTTTTGAGAGATGATGCAGTTGATGGCATTGATAGTGATGATGGTTCTAATGATCTAATCATGAGACAGTCTATACGACTACGTTTATACTACCAGGTAAATGGTATGTTTTTGCTCAAGACCATTACCTTCAATACCTCTCGAGCTAGGAGGGAGTGTTGATATTATGGTAGCTGCGGGAGGTATTTACCTCCACATGCAAACCTGTCGAGAATAGAATATTTTGGGAAGCAAGAAGAAACCCTAACTAGTTGGCTAATAACCCTAGAAGACAAGTCAATTCAAGAGGATAACTTGTATTAGGTTATTAGCCTCCAAGAGAAGAAGTCTACTAAAGGAAATATTATATACTAAGTAAATAGGCACCCAGAATGAGAAGTTGTCCTAGGCAGTTTGCTAGATTTAGTATAAATACAGGAGGCCAATCTTCATTCTAGCATACATTCTCAGAACTATAGAAGCAACACTTGTGTGCACTACAGTTCGCCAGTTTGTGCGCAATTTTGGAGGAGAGTTGTCGTTGCAGCTGCTGCACCTAGCATATTTTGGGTTTGGCTTGGACTATCTCTTGGTTATGTTTTGGACTCTCTGATCAACTCTTTCTTGGTGCACTATCCTTGGAGAAAGGTGCCCCACCCCTTTGTTTGGCTATCTAGCCTAGGGTTTGCTTCCAGAATGGTTCTCTGTCAAGGTTAAGGTGCTCGGAGGGTGGTTGCAGCCTATGGTTGGGTGACAATAGTGATATTGTCTATGGTAAAATGATCACATTCTAACATTTTGGACAGGTTATTTGTATAGGTTTGGTGCATGGTTGATGCATTTCTTTATGGTACAGGTTGAGGTACAAGTTGATGTATGGTACATGTTGGCACACGTTATTGGTACAGGTTGTTACAGGTTGATTACAAGTTGATTAGTACATGTTTACAATAATATATCTCACATTGATAGTGTGACAAGGGTTCCATCATTCTACTTCTACGACAGGGCGGTTGGATGAGGTAAGGATAGGTGGTTGTAGCCACCTTTTGGTTGTAGATGGAGAACATAGGGGGCTGTAGCCTCCTTCTGGTTGTAGTCATATAATTGGGGAGTTGCAACTTCCTTCAGGTTGTAGCCTGAGAAACTAGGGGGTTGTAGCCTCCTTCTAGTTGTAGCCAGAGAATTAGGTAGTTGGAGCTTCCTTCAGGTTGTAGCCTGAGAAACTAGGGGGTTAGAGCCTCCTTCTAGTTGCAGTTGGAAAAGAAAGGAATTTGGTGCTTCCAATGAATGTAATTATTAAAGACATATAAGAAAAATCATTCTATGGTTTTCTCCCGCTTTGGGTTTCCACGTAAAAAAAATGGTGTACTATGTATGTGTATGATTTCACATTTGTTCATTGTTTATTTACTCTGCAACTATTGCATTTGTGGTTAGATTGAATTACTCTATTACTAATTCACACCCGCTCTCAGTAATCCAACATCATAGCCAATGGTTCAAAACATTGCATGTTGTACGCAAATATTGTTGAGTCTGATCTATTGTGTGATTTAGTCTGGGCCGACGATTGCATACTATAACTTCTAGAAATAGATATGATTTGTCTAGGTATTGAAGATGGATTCGAAGATCTACCTTTAATTCTGAATGGATCAAATTATATAGTATGGACACAAAATATGGAAACCCTATTGATGAGTAAAGGATTGTGGTAGTATATAAAGACTATGATTCTAGATCCAACAAACAATCTTGCAAAGTTTTTTGTTGATGTAAAAAAGGATGAGGTTGTAGGGGTCATCATGACATATATATCATGGGAGATTTGTTTTCACATCAGTGGAATCGACTTCCCTCATCAAGTCAAGAAGAAGATAAATTTGTTGTTCAACAAAGTTGATGAAATCCACATCATGCAATTGGAGAAAGAGTTGATATCTCTTGATCCTCATTCCTTTGACATAATAGAGGACTATTTTGCACATGTGAAGGAACTACAGTTGAAATTGGGTGAATGTGGAAAGAATTATCATAAGAATGATAGAAAACTCGTTGAGCTAGTCCTGATGAATATGAGAACACCATTTGGTGTGTTCGTTTTGAATTTTTGAACCAATTAGAAGGAACTCAAAGAATATAGTAAGGGGTACACCTTTGAATATTTCTATGTTATTTTGATAAATGATCAACATAGATTGAATGAAGAAGGAAATATTGGTGGTAAAAATCAAGCCTACATTCTCAAGGGAAATGGAAAGTCAAATAAAAAATAAAGAGGATGGCTTGATACCCCTACACAGAGACTTGGATGCCTCGACCAGAAACCTAAAGAGTAGAAAGATGCACCCCATTGTTGGCGCATGACTGTTTTGGGGAAACAATCCAATTTTGGAGAGTGTGCCATACATTAAAGAAAAGAAGCATGCCGAAGATGGATGAAAAGAAGTGTAACACACATGCATACAAACCTTGCCATGTTAGGGTTAGGGTTTTTGATATGATTGTAATGGCTACGAGCCAATAAAATAGTATAAATAAAGGCCTAGGAGGTTTAGTAGAGGTTGATTAATGAGATAGCGAGTAGGAAAAAGGGGTGAATGACTGAGTGATTAGGAGAAGAGTGGGTTTTTTAGGGTTAGGTCGGAGGCTATGGAGCTTGGTGTGGTCTAGTTCACCTCACTGATAGATCTTGTCATAGTTTTTGGTTGTAATCATGGAGAATGTAATGCACACAATGTTGTCTTTGAAGAATGATGAATACGAGAGAAGAAGAGCCAAATATTTGTGGACATATCCCTAAGGTGGGGTGAACCACGGTAAGCATGTTGTGTTAATGGGTATGAAGAGTTATTTTTTTGTTCCTACTATTTATCAGTTAAAGAATGGATGTTTAGCTTATGTTATTACAATGTGTAGCATGCATGCATGGTTTCCTTGATGAATGAATAATATATCTAGATGAATGAGTAATAAATATGATGCATAAGAAGAAGACACACATCACATTCCCAACCCCTTCCATGACTGCAGACATCTGAGTCCTGCAGTCCCCCATAAGCTATCTCGGGTGAGACTGCGTTGTGCAGTTTGTGCATAGTATTTCCTTCTGGTTTACTAGGAGGGCCGATAGTTTGAGGGTTTTGTTGGAAACCTTTGAGATTAGAACCTGGGTCAACCCAAACGTCTAAAAAAGGGTTTTGTTTCTGACTAGAACTACACATGATAGATTGGAAGGGATCTATTGAAGAACAACGTGGAGAATGAAAAGGTATAAGAGAATGTATAGGCCATAGAATCCAATGAAGGAGGAGATTGAAAGATGTTTAAGGAAAAAGGAACTATATTTTGAATAGAAGGACAATAGAAATCCTAAATACATACTGCACAAATATCTCGATAGATATGTGTTTAGCAAATTGCATGAAGTATTTTTCTGTGAATTTCCACCTCTGTTACAAGAGTGGTTATTGAGGTTTAAGGAAAACCATCCTACGAATCAGATCAAACAGCTAGAGTGGCATCCTATAGAGATCGCGCAGTTGTAGAAAGTCAATAATAAATTCACACATGCAATAGATGTTTTGTTAGACAATATTATTGAATGGTTTATCATTGAATTTTTAGTTGATACTACGAAGTCGTACACTGCTGCAGAGTAGAATTTTATGAAGGGACGCAAAGGTAGGTACATAATATCACTATATACTTCAATCAAGATTTTATTATATGACAAAGGCATGATGACCATGGATTCAAAAACCTAAACTTATCTGTGCGCATGGGGGAAGGGGGGAAACACTCTCAGGGGTCTGCGATATGGACATGGATATGGATAAAGGGAATCATAAGGATGCAATGGAACCAATCATGATGAAGTAGGACCGGATAAAGAACATAATGGAAAGAGTTGGAATGACGTGCAGTAGTAGATCTTACCAGTATAAGATTAGTAAAAAAAAGAGGGTCGTAGCAGAGAGAGGGATTGGCAAGTGACAAAGAAGAGGTAGAGGATCTCCAAGATGTGGATAATATTGAGGAAATCCTATGTGCAACATATGAAAGGAAAACAAGAGCTCTAGGGTCAGGAATAAAAGGCAGAACTCTAGTCCAGATCATAGTTAGTGTGGAACCTACAATCCCATGTGAAACTAATACACCTGAAGGAACAAAAGGTTTTAGAAAACTAATTTTTAGTAGAATAAGTGCAACAAGTTAGGAGAACAACAATGGAAAATCAATTTCGGTTACAAGTTTAGGAAGTAGCAGTCAACTGTCTACACAGCGCGGAAGCAGTAGTTCAACAAGTTTAAAAATGGCGGGAGTAGATCCCACTATCATGTTACTAGATTTTTGTGGTGAGGCGTCATAGGACCCTAAGAAGCATTTATTCATCTGTGAAAAGATCTGGGTGGAAAAGTAGATCACACACGAGGATAAAAATGTGGCGCAGTTGGCTATAACATTACAGTACCACACGCTAGACTGGTACATGAGCCTTGATGTAAACAATCAACAAGGAGCACCGAAGACTGTCGCAGAGGTAAAACAATTGTTGGTAAATGAATTTCAGAACCCAAGTTCACAAGACCAATATATGAATGAAATGATTTAGATTAGGTAGAAACTACGTGAGTCTGTCTGGGAGATTGATCAAATGTTTAAATGTCTAAAAGGTAATTTGAAGTACTTTATTATTGACATGCAACATAGGTAGTTATTTCTGAGCTCACTATTACCACACTTGAAGTATCCATTGAGACAACAGAAGTTCCAAACTCAGGCAGAGGCTCTGCAAGCAGCCCTGCAGTTGGAAGAAAACCAATATCAACATAAAGATTCAACGATAAAAAAGATGAAAGAGGATTTGAAGAACTTGACATTTCAGTTGAACCAAAATAAGGGGAAGGGGATGAGATAAGTTGTCTAGTGCACATTATGCAGGACAAAGGGACACCATAAGAATGAATGTCCAACCTTTGCATAGTACTTGGAAGTAGGGATTCCAAACCGATTTCCTATAGGAGGACTGTGGTGTGAAATTTGTAAAACACACGAGCATGATCCATATCATTGTCCAATGATGCATAAGTATAAGACATTTTCAAAAATTTCTTACTACAATTTTTGTAAATTAGTGGGTCACGATGACAAGGACTGTAGAATGTTGGAATTGATGAGAGAGAGAACTTCAGGCACCTACAAGGTGCAAGCAAAGATGATTACAAGGAAAGCCACACTGTAGTTCAATAATGTGCAACCATAATTCAATACCATGCAACCATAATACAACAATGTGAAACCACAATATAATAATGCACAGTATAACCAGATACTCGAGTATAATGCATTGTGTAGAGATAGACGTGGATTCAGAAGTCGAGGATGGGGAAAAGGGGGATTTGGACGAGGCAGAAGGCCAATAGTATTCCATATTTGTCAACAACCAGGACACTATGCAAGAGACTATCCACTTCCACCTGCGACATGTATGTATTGTCGCATAGTAGACCACGAGACAAAAGACTGTCCGACATTATTGGGAAAAATATAGGAAAAAAGGAACCAGAACAATTAGAAAGTACAGTGGATTTCTGCAAAATCTAGGGATGATGGGAAGAACATCAACATAGTTACTCAAGGAGGAGCCAAGACAGGAGCTGATGTAGTGAAACATGATCCAACTCAACACTAGTGGGTCAATAAGAACACTAAACCAAAAAAGAATTTTGATGTGAAAATAGAAAAGGATATGTTTAAGGAGGCTAGGCATGAGATTATAAAGGAGAACATTGCATCTACGTCAACTGCGTAGTAAAATCATGATTGACCAATGTATGAGATGCCACCTTCAATGGATCACACCAGCAAAAAACAAACTTCGAGGCAAGTAAGTAACCTAGAGACTTTTATGCAGTCATGTGTAAATCTATTGAATGATCCATCATCCATTAAGGTCTTACATAACTTTATAGAGAGATGCAACACATAAGTAGAAGGGAAGTTAGAAAAAGAGATAATTAATCATCTCCATATGAGAAGAAGAACAAGTAGGGAATTCAGGTTAAATTCTAACACTGGGGATTTCAATATGGGGGATGTCATACTTGATTTAGGATCTGAAGTGAACTTGCCAGTCCAGTTGAAATTGGAAAATCAACATAGAGTATTACTAATTGGAAGAATGAAAGGTGTGACAATAGACTTGGATGGAGTTATCATTATAACAAATATTGAAGTTATAGAAATAGTAGATGGCTCAACACCCTACCCAACATTACTAGGAATGGAATAGGAATTTGATAATCAGGCTCTTATCAAAATGAAGTAACGAAAAATGATCTTTGACTCAGGTGAGTACCGAGTAATTTCACCATTGTACCACTCAGAAGGAGACAGGTATGTAGAGGCGACATGTTTGGACTTGGAAGAAATAAATCAGCTATATAGGACTACCGCGCGAGAAGAAGATTATGTCAACCCAACTATAGATTGGGTACTCAGTTGGAGAAGCATTACTTCGTGTACCTTAGACTTAGATATAGTTATGGAAAAATGGCAGCAAAGGCTACATGAAGTCTCCATAAGGAGGTGTGAAATTATAGAGTGTGCAATAAGGTGGGTTGGTACAAAGGTAAGGGAACCTCCCATTTTTCATGGTCTAAATGACCTAGAAGAATTTTTGACAAAATACCAAGAAGAAGTCTTGGAAAATCATAGGTTGTTATCCCTGGATATTGCACTAAAGTCAACACCTGGAAGATGGTGGGGCGTGCACAAGGGAATGATTCAAGACAAGTATCAATGTAAAATGTTACTACAAATTAGATTTGGTGCAGAACATGGGAACAATACATTACAGAAATATGATGGGTGAGGGAGACTAGCTGAGAACATAGAGAAATTGATGCAGTGCCCCACCTTAGGAGGGTTTGTTGACCTCCCAGGCTCTGGATCTTCTCAATCTTCGAACTGAAGCAACTCTTCGATTCCCTGCTGGAATCTTCAAGAAATGCCCACATGTCCTTTTCATGAAAATCCACTGTGCGAACAAGCACCAGGTGCAAGCTTCTCTCACAGGTCCTTTCCCCATATGCACAGGTCATATGAGATCCACGGGTTCTCTTCTGAGTGTTGTTCTAACCTCAATGCCAAACGAGAACTAGCTCTTCTCTGCTAATCCCTTTCTCTCACGTGACCACGGGCTATGACCACGAGCCTAAACAAAGGCGTGTCACGATTTCACGAGTCGGGTATTTGTATGTGAGTCACCCCGACTCTCCCGATATCTAAAATCCCGACAATGGCCTAACACTTTCTATCTCCTCCCTTATTTTCTTTCCATATGACCCTCTATGACCTGGGGCCAAACCTCTGAGCGCATCTATATTTCACGTGTCAGGGATTCCCGATGTGATTCACCTCTATTCTCCCGATGTTCGAACTCTCGATGATTAAGAGATAATGGCCCAAGTCCTTCCTCGATCCGATGGTATAGATCTCATCAAGATTTTGCGATTCACGACCTATGAGTTACAACTTCGTCCACGCTCCCGAATTCTGAAATGTTGATATTTCGGACACAAATCAATGACTCAAATCCTATGAGATCTGATGACCCCTATAAAATCATGAACTTAGGCCTTGTGTGTTCCCACAATTCCCCCCTTTGACTTCTTTGATGTGAAAATCAACGAAACGTTGATCGCTCACCACGCGTCCCTTTCGATGGATGACTTTTATGATTTTAGGTCTTTGCGTTTCATGAAGTTGAAAGACTTCTCTCCTTAGATTTTCTGATCCTCGAAACCTCGAAGATCTCTCCTCGATCAACGACTGTGATCTTTTTGTGAGTTCTTATAACTCTTCCTTTTGACATGTCCCTCCTGCGAGTCATCGAAATGATGATCTCTCGCCTTGAGTCCCCTTTTGATGGATGGTCCTGATGATTTCAGGACTTCGAGACTTTGACAAGTCCGATGTCCTGCGTGTACACAGCATTAAGGCTCATGCACCTCCATCTAGATCCAATGTTTGTTGAACCTCTGTGCTCATATCCAATGGATGGGATCTGTTCTCTTCTCGTATGCTTATCCTATTCATTGTACATTGATCTAACGGTCCAAGATCCTCCCCACAACTGATCATATGGTTGTTCTCGCTCCTCTTCCTGATCTTTTAATTCCTTTCAAATTGGAATATTTCATCAGTCTTCAAAGGTTTTCGGCCTTCAAAGTTTCTCTCGAAAACCTGACTATCCTTGGTCTCACTTACGCTCTTGCAAGAACTATCTCTTTTGAGATTTTGGACTTAGAATAATTCCGCCCCCTACGCACTCTTTAAATTATCTCTTCTGAGCTTATCCTCTTCAAAGGTTCCGATCTACCATGCACTCCTTGCATTTATGGGATTTCGTCAAACTCAGATCCGAAGGATTTCTTGATAAGAAATTCTTCTTGCCCTCCTGGCGTTCTCCTGGCTCGATGCACACTTTGCACAGCTTCTCCTTAGAGAGTGTTCAGTAAATCTGGTTCTTCCTGAAATCAACATGGAGTTCCCTTAGTGCACACTTCCACCTGCACGATGCCTGCCTGGAAGAGATTTACAGAGTTCTCAGTAACTCTGCTTCTCTCTGAACTCGACAAAGAGTTCTTCCTGTGCACTCCTTTCACTTCTACTGATGAAGGTTCAACGGTGTCCCTCCTGATATTTCCTTGAGGTTAACTCACCTCTGTCAACGCACTCCTTGTAGACTGTGTACACTCCTTGCACTTGGAAACTCTAAGATGAGAAACAATTGAAACTCATAAAATACTTCACCATTTCATACATTCAAAACATGAATGACATATAAAAGAATAAAAATGAATGCAAATACATAAACACATAGAAAGTTCATATGCAGGAAAAACTGCTTTCTTTCCATTAATATGAATGCCCAATTACAATATGTGCAGGCTAGATTGTAACAGAGTCTCATCTCTCTCAAAACAAACTATTCTACTTCCTATTCAATGAAAATACTCCTATAGAAGCCTCATTTGGGCATGCCATGCATCTACATATACAGGAAGGTTCCTAGGGTTCCCTCCGACTACCTTTCCTATTGAAGTAACAACTAACAACTACTAAAGATTTGTTACATTCAAGACCTAGAGTGAAACTCCTAGACCTCTCACGATCATTGATGCAGGAGCTTCGTAAGCGTGCCAACAAATCAAGCGCAAAGGCAAGGGCAGCTGGAATTGCACTAGCACATATTTTGAGACATTTTGAATTTGAATGAAGGAACATTAATGTAATAGTTAGGAGAATGTATTTTCATTTATGTTTTGGGAGATTGTAAATAGATCTTGAGCATTGATCTCATCCGTCGGATATGGAGGAATTTAATTGTAATGAATGTAAAATTAGGTAGCTTTTAATTCGATTAGATAGCTTAGAGATGAAAGAGGGAAAACTCGTAAAAGACACCCTCGTTTGTATCATTGTATCATTCTGTACGTTGTAGAGAAAGAGAGAGAGAACACAGAATAACACAGATTTTAGGATTGTATAAGCAGATAGTTGTTGCTAATGAATCCATGTACAGGAGCACTAGGATTAGTATGAAAATGCTTTAATTCCATTTCATGGTCTTGTGGTGGTTGTTTTTTACATCTATTTTTAATGGTATGTTTATAGTCTTGCTTATGCTCTCTGTTACGCATTTGTTTCAATGCTATGTGTGTGTATGCTCTTGATTTCATGTTGTATATATGAAGTCTGTGAGAGAAGAAGTATGAATTTCAATTGTTTCTCGTCCTGAGGATTCCTGGAAGGAGTGCAGTGAAGGTCCGTATAGAGTGCGTTGATAGGGTTCTGAGTTTTATCTTAGAAAATCTCAGGAGGGATACTGTTGTTCTTATACGAGTGGGAGTGAAAGTATCGCACAGAGACGTGCAAGGAGTGTGCAGGCGAGTGGAAGTCTTAGAATTTTCCAAGCAAGGAGGGATGTTGAAGAACTACTATTGCAGAGGAGTGTACAGAGTTGAAGAGCAAAAATAACCAGAGGTTATTTGTGGCTGCTGCAAGGAGTGCATGCAGGAACCCTTTTGAAGTTTGGGGTTGCAGCAGGAAATATCAGAAGGGATAGAATCTTCAAAGAGTCAAAAGGGGATGAGTGTTGAAGTCACCCAATAGAAAGAAAACTAAGAAAGATTGATGTTGGAGTGTTTGGTGGAGGAACCTTTGAGAAGTCTGATTGGATGGTGGAATCTCTCTTAGGAGGAAGTTTCAATTCGCCGAGGACCATTGGATCTAATATATCTATGTAAGTTTTAAGGATGAGGATCATTCAACTTGAGAAGCTCAGGAGGAACAATGGTCGTTGGATCTAGATCAATGAGAGTCGTTAATCTTGTGCCTATATTTCATCTTTCGGAATTCGGGGCGTGAAAGAAGTTGTGACTTGGAGTCGAGAGTTGTGAACTCATGATTCACAAAGTCACGATCGAATCAGGACCATCAGATCATGGGAATATTAGAGTCGTCGATCGTGACAAGGAATCATCGTGATTTCGGCTATCGATGGGAGATCTTGTTGTATTGAAATTCACCGATACATGAAACTCAGAAGTGCCGAATTGGTTGGGCCCCAGGTTCTAGTTAGAGGTCACATTAGGAAAGTCAAAGGGGATGAGTCAAAGACCCGTTAGCCTTTCAGGGTTTCGGGAATTGATGAAACAAAAAACTTTGTATCAGGGGTCGTGAATTCGCGAGACTCGAAATACCTTTTTAGTTAAAGGATGTGGTCATATCAGTTGGCCATGTAGGTAAGAGTTAGCGTTTAGTGCTTGCTCACACAAGCGTAACTCCTAAGAAGGACATGTGGATAAACACTTGTGCGTGGAGGATTCCTGTGGGGAATAAAAAAGTCAATCAGACTCAAGGGGCATATTAAGAATGATCCTAGACCGAGAGGTCATGCAGAACCTACTGGGGTAGGGGTGCTGTGTTAGGTGGTATTAGAGAACAGATTTCAAATTCTACAGGGAACAGATTGAAACAATGTCGCCAAGAAGGAGAGAGAGCCCAATACTCAATCCAACTATGGAAATGGAAATGAGAGAAATCCGTGCTCGATTAGATGCTATGGAGACAACACAGAGATAGACAATTGATGCTGGAGATTTCAGTGAAGCCGAAAGTGAAAATGAGGCTGGAGCTGAAGAAGAAGTTGTAGTCAAGGATGCTACAGAAGAATGTATATTCAGAGTTGTTGCAAGAATAGGTGCCAGAGAAAAAATGGACATTCCAATGTATGAAGGCAAGACATTGAGGAACTTCTAGATTGGTTTATAGCTCTGGATAAATACTTCAACTATGAGGATGTCGAGGAAGATAATAAAGTTAAACATGTCATCACTAGATGTAAAGGGCATGAAACACTGTGGTGGGATGAAATGCAGGATGACAGGCATTGGAAAGGCAAACAAATAATCAAAAGATGGAATAGAATGATTGCAAAGATGAAAGTCAAGTTTATACCTAGAGATTACCAAATTAACATGTTTCAAAGAATGCAGAATTTGAGACAGAAAGGAATGACAGTGAAGGAATATACTGAGGAGTTATACCTAATAAATATTAGAGTAGGTCATCGAGAAAGTGATGATGAAAAGGTCGCCAGATACATGAATGGTCTGAGATATGACATTCAAGATGAGATGAGCATGATGACAATCAGGAATGTAGAAGATGCTTATCAAATGGCTTTGAAGGTTGAAGAAAAATTAGCCCGAAAGAAAGGTCAAAGAGGCAGAGGTAGAAGTCAGAGAACAGGCAAAGCAATTACCCAGGACAGAACTCAGAAGCCCAAAGAGGAAGAAAATAAACCTCATACTCACCTAGAAAGAGGAGGAAGTTCACAAGGATGACAATTTGTCGACAAAAGAACTTTTCCACGAGCTAGAGGAAGAGGAAGAGGTAGAGGAGGTGAGACAAAGTGTTTTGTCTATGGAAATATCAGACATAATTCTTATGAATGCCCTGACATAAAAAGATATGGAGGAGGTGAAGATCACATTTCAGAAGCACAGAGGTGAAATGTTGAGGCAGAAGATGCAGAAGGCGGAAGATCCTTAATGATGAGGAAAATTCTCTTGAATCCAGAGAAGGAGATAGAGAATCTAGTCCAGATAAATAGTTTTTTTAGAACTTCTTGCAAGAACAAGGATAGAGTATGCAAGGTAATAGTAGACAGTGGAAGTACAGATAATCTAGTCTCCACAAAAATGGTGGAAAAGTTTGAATTGGAGACAGTTGCACATCCGAGCCCATACAGAGTCTTGCGATTGCAAAAGGGACATCAGGTAACCATCACTAAACAATTTTTAGTTGAATTTAAGATAGGGGGTTATAGAGATGAAACTTTATGTGATTTTATTCCCATGGATGTCTGTCATCTTTTGTTGGGGAGACTATGCCAATATGACATAAATGTTGCTCATGATGGAAGAAGGAACACATATACCTTAGAGAAGAATGGTAGGACGCATATGTTGCTGCCAATTAAAGACAAGGAGGTAAAAATAGAGCTGAGCAATACTATACTTCTCATGAGTGGGAATGAACTTCTTGATGAAGTCAATAAAGAATAAGACATACAGTTTGTTGTAGTGAGAAAACCTAGAGTCATTCTGACAAGTACTAGGATAGATGATCTACCAGAGGAAATTCAGGAACTGCTAGAGAATTTCGCTGATATCGTGGTCAACAATTTACCTTGTTCGTTTCCACCTATCAGAAGTATAAGCCATCATATTGATATTATACTTGAAGCAAGTTTACCAAACAAAACAACGTATAGATTGATGCCGCAGGAGAATGAAGAAGTCAAGAAGCAAGTCCATGATTTGATGGAAAAAGGATTGGTTAGAGAAAGTTTGAGTCCATGCGCTGTACCAACGATGCTAAGTCCAAAAAAGGATGGTGGCTGGAGAATGTGTACAGACTCGAGAGATATAAACAAAATCACCATTAGGTATAGATTTCCTTTATCGAGGATGGATGACTCGATGGATTGCTTGAGTGGAGCAAAGTTTTTTTCAAAAATTGATTTGAAGAGCGGGTATCATCAGATTCGAATGAGAGAAGGTGATGAGTGGAAGACAACATTCAAGATGAATGAAGCACTGTATGAATGGATTGTCATGTCATTTGGTTTGACGAATGCGCCAAGTAATTTCATGAGGTTGATGAATGAAGTCTTGAAATATTTCATTGGAAAGTTTGTGATTGTGTATCTTGATGATATACTGATCTTCAATAAGACTGAGGAAGAACACCTGAAGCATTTAGCTGCAGTAATGAGGGGGTTATAGCAATAGAAATTGTTGATCAACTTGAAGAAGTCATGTTTCATGAAGAAATAACTCATTTATTTGGGGTTTGTGATCTCTTCGAATGAGCTGAAGATGGATCCTGAAAAGGTAAGGTCAATCAAAGATTGGCCATCACCAAGGAGTATCTATGAAGTCAGAAGATTCCATGGAAATTGCTAGTTTTTATGGGAAGTTCATTAGAATTTTTAGTGGGATATGTGCACCAATGACAGACACATTCAAGAAAAGACATAAATATTTTCATTGGACAGAGGAAGCAGAGAAAATTTTTAAGTTGCTGAAGGAGAAAATAACCGGAGAGCCAGTTCTGGTTCTGCCAGATTTCAGTAAAACATTTCAGGTCAGATGTGACACAAGTGGATTTTCGATTGGAGCAATCTTAAGTCAAGACAATAGGCCGATTGCATACTTTAGTGAGAAGCTGAACGAGACCAAGATGAAGTATTTAACATATGACAAGGAGTTTTATGCAGTCATACAGGCGTTGAGAAAATGGAGACATTACTTGATTCTGAAAGAGTTTGTCTTGTATAGCGATAACCATGCTTTACAATTCAAAACTCGATAGATAAATTGAACCAGAAACATGCGAAATAGGTTGAATGTATGTAGAACTTCACTTTTGTTATAAAGCACATTTCTGGAACTGCTAACAAGGTTGTTGATGCATTGAACAAGAAATGTTTGATTCTGCAGGAGTTTCGTGTGAATACCTTAGGTTTTGATAGCCTTAAGGACATGTACAGAGATGATCCAGATTTTAAAGAAGCCTATGAAGCATGTGAGGATCCAGTGCTAGAGATAGAAGCCAATGGATTGAATATTTAATTCAAGATGGATTGTTATTCAAGGGAAATCAATTGTGTATTCCGAAGAGTTCTATGAGAGAGAATCTTCTAAAAGAAAAACATAGTGGGGGATTGGATGGAAACTTCGGCCATGAAAAAACATTCACGCTACTGAACAGTCTGTATTATTGGCCAAGAATGAGGACAGATGTCAAGAAATTTGTGAACAGATGTAGGATTTTCCAGCATGCAAAGGGGAAAAGACAGAATACAAGATTGTATCAACCCTTGCTAGTACCAGAGAGGCCATGGGACGTAGTAAGCATGGATTTTGTTTTAGGATTGCCAAGGACACAGAGGGGTTGTGATTCCATATTTGTGGTAGTTGACAAATTTTCTAAAATGGCACATTTTATACCATGTCAGAAAACCAGTGATGCAACTCACATTGCAAACCTGTTTTGCAAAGAAGTTGTTAGACTTCATGGCTTACCCAACAATATTGTGTCGAACAGGGACACCAAATTTGTTGGTCATTTCTGTAGGACCCTATGGAAGAAGCTGGGAACAAATTTATCTTTTAGCTCAACATATCACCCTCAGACGGATGGACAGACTGAGGTAGTGAACCGAAGTCTGGGAGATTTATTGAGAAGTTTAGTATCTGAACATCACAGTCAGTGGGATCAGATTCTGCCGCAAGCGGAATTTTCATATAATGACTCACCCAACAGGAGTACATGATAAATCCCATTTCAGATTATGTATGGAATGCAACCAAGGGGAGTATCTAAATTGAGAGACTTAGGGTAGAATGAATTTATAAGTGCTCGAGCAGAGGATTTTGTAGCATAGATGCAAGAGCTCCACAGCAAAATCAAAGAGCGGTTAAAGAATTCTAACCAGGAATACAAGCACAAAGTAGATCAACACAAGAGAGAACTTCAGATTGAAGTAGGTGATTCGGTTCTGGTGCATTTCAGAAAAGAAAGGTTCTCAAGGGGAACATATAATAAGTTGAAGATGAAGAAGATAGGGCCGTGTAAGATCCTAAGAAAGTTTGAGGCCAATTATTATGAAATAGAATTGCCAGATAGGGTAGGAATATCACCCATATTCAACATAGAAAATTTGTATCCTTACAAACCTAATGGAGCAGGAACAGAGGAGGGTCAGAAATAAATTCAGTGGGTCAGACATATGCTTGTCGCTGAAAGGCTGCAGATGGAAAATATCATTGACCAGAGATTTGGAAAGAAGACTCGAAGGAAGACATACTTTGAATATTTGGTCAAATGGAAAGGACACTCAATTGAGGATGCCAGTTGGGAAAGTGAAGAAGATATCCAAAGACATGGATAGACGATGGAGGAGCTCATGAATAGGAGTTCATGAATTTTTTCAACCAAGGGAGTATGATGCAGGAGCATTGTAAGCGAGCCAACAAAGCAAGCACAAAGGCAAGGACAACTGGAATTGCACCAACACATATTTTGAGAAATTTTGAATTTGAATGAAGGAACATTAATGTAATAATTAGAACATATATTCATTTATGTTTTGGGAGATTGTAAATAGATCTTGAGTGTTGCTCTCATCTTTCGGATACAGAGGCATTTAATTGTGATGAATGTAAAATTAGGTAGCTTTTAATTCGATTAGATAGATTAGAGTTGCAAGAGGGAAAACTCGTAAAATACACCCTCGTTTGTATCATTGTATCATTCTGTAAGTTGTAGAGCAAGACAATGAGAAAACAAAAGAAAAAATATTTTAGGATTGTATAAGCAGATAGCTGTTGCTATTGAATCCATGTACAGGAGCACTAGGATTAATATAAAAATGCTTTAATTCCATTTCATGGTCTTGTGGTGGTTGTTGTTTACATCTATTTTTAATGGTATGTTTACAGTCTTTCTTATGTTCTCCGTTCCACATTTGTTTCAATGCTATGTGTGTGTATGCTCTTGATTTCATGTTGAATGTATGAAGTATGTGAGAGAAGAAGTATGATTTTCAATTGTTTCTCGTCCTGAGGATTCCTGCAAGGAGTGCAGTGAAGGTCCGCATAGAGTGCATTGACAGGGTTTTGAGTTTTATCTTAGAAAAAATCAGGAGGGATACCATTGTTCTTATACCAATGGGAGTGCAAGTATCACACAGAGCCATGCAAGGAGTGTGCAGGCGAGTGGAAGTCTTAGAATTTTCCAAGCAAGGAGGGAGGTTGAAGAACTACTATTGCAGAGGAGTGCACAGAGTTGAAGAGATAAAATAACCAGAGGCTATTTGTGGCTGCTGCGAGGAGTGCATGCAAGAACCCTTTTGAAGTTTTGGTCAGAGCAGGAAAGCTCAGAAGGGATAGAATATTTGAAGAGTCGAAAGGGGACGAGTTTTGAAGTCACCCAACAGAAAGAAAACTAAGAAATATTGATGCTGGAGTGTTTGGTGGAGGAACCTTTGAGAAGTCTGATTGGATGGTCAAATCACTCCGAGGAGGAAGTGTCAATTCACCGAGGACCATTGGATCTAATATATCAGTGGAAGGTTTAAGTCTAAGATCATTCGACTTGAGAAGCTCAGGAGGAATAATGGCCGTTGGATCCGGATCAACGAGAGTCATTGATCTCATGCCTGTATTTCATCTTTCAGAATTCAAGGCGTGAAATAAGTTGTGACTTGGAGTCGAGAGTTGCGAACTCCTGATTCACGAAGTCCCGATCGAATCAAGACTGTCAGATCATGGGAAGCTCAGAGCTGTCAATCGTGACGAGGAATCATCGTGATTTTGGCTGTCAGTGGGAGAGCTTGTTGTATTGAAATTCACTGATACACGAAACTCTGAAGTGCCGAATTGGTTGGGCCCTAGGTTCTAGTTAGAGGTCACATCAGGAAAGTCAAAGGGGAGGAGTCAAAGACCCATTAGCCTTTTGGGGTTTCGGGAACTGATGAAACAAAAAACTTCGTATCAAGGGTCACAAAGTCGCGATACCTGAAATACCTTTTTGGATGAAGGCTGTGGTCATATCAGTTGGTCGTGTAGGTAAGAGTTGGCGTTTAGTGCTTGCTTTCACATATGTAACTCCTAAGAAGGACCTGTGGATAAACACTTTTGTGTGGAGGATTCTTGCGGGGAATCAAAAAGTCAATCAGACTCAAGGGGAAGATTAAGAATGATCCTAGACCGAGAGGTCATGCAGAACCTACTGGGGTAGGGGTGCCGCATCAATCATTTAGTTTCTGAGTGTTTCACTCTTCTTCAATCATCCGTTCAAAACGGATCTACAGAATAAACGCCAGCTTTTAGATTCCGTTTAATTTAAAAAGGTGCACTATGGCACTGAGTTGTCCCTCCACGTGGGATTTGCTGATGATGCTCCTACATTAGAAATGAATAACTCAGTTGAGGCTAACACCACCATAAGAATGGCCTCATTACTTTATTCATACATTAGAGGGGATACCAAGGAACTAGTACACCGAACAGGAATTGCGCAAAGGCAATAGATAATGGACAATGTTACAATAGATTTTTTTTTGATAACTTTCTCATTCGAGCATGAGAACCCTATGATTGATTTAACCCTGAAGCTGATACAGGGAACAATATTTTTTTATGAACTTGAGGTGGAAATTATAACAAAATATCAACAACAGAACAAACAGATAGTCAAGGACTTACTCTCTTGTTATCATGTCACAGAGGAAACACTAGAAGAAAAAGACTCGCATAACATCCAGATAATCAAGATTGAAGGAAAGAGAGGTGGAAGGTCCATCATTGGAATCAAAGGCATTTTTTGCACCAATTAAGGTCAAGAAAGTCAACATTGGGACAAAAGAAAACCCAAAATTGGCAAGTATTGTGTTGGGGTCCTATACTCATATGTGACATGATTCTTCAACAATCTATTTGGCATTGCTCTCATGATGAATACATATGGCTTGTTGGGCTCGGTTGATTTCATTTTTTCCCTCCATCCATTTCACTTGACCCTTCATCACCCTGCTCCATCCTTCATCTGCCTCTGCATCAATCACTCCCTTATCCATTTATCCCATTGGCTACATCACGCCCACCACTCATCCCTGCATAAAAAAAGTTAGATAACCTTAGGATAATAAAATATTAATTAGTTTAATAAGTATGTAAATTAATAGTGTAAAAATTAATTAGTAGGTTAGTAGTTAGATTATTTTAATAAGGGAATTAATAATAAATAAATAATTAGATTAATTAATAGTTTTAATAATCAGTAATTAGGTTAGTGAGTTTAGGTTAAAAATGAGGTTAGTGTAATAATATATTATAATTAAACATTAATTAAAAATCAAAATATAATAAAAAAGAAAAAAAAAAAAATGAAAATAAAACACATAATAAACATTAAAAAACAATTAAAAAATAAGACTATATAAATCATATAAATAATAAATAAATAAAATTAATATAAAATCTTAATTAAAAATTAAATAAAAGAAATAAAACATAATACATATAATAAAAACAAAAAACAAAAATAAAAAAACAAAAACTAATTAAAAAAATTAAATTAAATTGAAAACTATCCTAAGTTCTAAAACACTTTCCCTTTCCCCATATATCGGACCCCCCCCACTTACGTCACTCAAGCAAAAGGGGAGTCCGATATTAAAAACCACCTGAGGACACTTGTCGCCATCAGGTGAAATCTAACCCCCCCCTAGTACCACTTACCACCAGGGATGATTTTAGGGGCTAAATTTCGCTCATGGGCTAATTTTCCATGGTTTTTCCAAAAACGAGATTCGCTATTTTAAAAATGATTCGCCCAAATTCGATAGGATAAAATTATTTTACCTTAAAAATCGCCAATTTTTTATAAAAACTATATAAAATCCTTAGAAATTTGAATACTTTTACAAAAAAATCGCCAATCATTTATAGTTGGCATATGAAGGATTAGTAAGATTCGCCAAGGTTTCTATATTTTAACATAAATTTCCATCCTTAAAATCATCCTTGCTTACCACTCTAGGGGGGGTCCAAAAACCACTCTACCTCCTCCAAAACTGTTTTCCCCAAAATCAAAACCATTTTTCGCCCAGTTTTACTAGTCCATTTCCGAGAGCGATTCTGGGAAAACCAGAAGGAATTTTGAAAAATAGAGTGGTTTTTCTTCGAAATGGGATGACAAACAATAAAATCTCTCAGGTTTTTCACAGGTATTAGAGATTGAGATAATTGAATCCATCTCTGAGCACCATTTTTCAATTTTCCAATTTTCCTGTTCTTGTCATGTTTTTGGAGTGACTGTTTTACTGAGCTGGAGATGAATTTTGGAAAACCAAAAGCATTTTTTTCTTAGGACAGACTCATATACAATAAAATCTTTCATTTTTCGCACAGATTTCATATATTTGGAGATACAAGAATTTGAGTGGACCCCCATTTTCAGCAGTTCGACCCATGTTTCATGGCAGACAGTTCAAGATTTTTAGGGATTTGTTTCTATTTTTGGCCGGGTTGTTGAATTCGACCTCCTGATCCTAGGAGATAATGTTTCTATATATTTTTACAATTCAAATTTAATAGGGGTTATTCAGTTGAGACCTATTCATAGAATATGATCCAGATTGTAAAGAAGCTCACAGAACCTCCTATGTTCATCCATCCAATAATACAGTCACAACTGTTACATGATTCATGTGTTAATCTTGGTGGTGAAGTGCTTCTATTCACTGTTATTTTTTTCCATTGTATTTATTAAGTTATTCATATTCTGAATTATGCTAAGAGGTGTATAGAACAAAATTTGTTGATACATACACTATTTTTTTGTCTTTGACATAATTATCAATGTTTTCTGCTCAATGGTTAATTCTAGGATTCTTGATTGCCCTGTTATTACCTGGTCCTCTCATCTTCTCCTCCAAATCCAAGATCAACCTCAAAGAATCCAACAAGAATGCCTACCTTTCCCTGTAGGACTATCTATAGAACTTGTCTTTGATTGAACCCCATCTTGTGAATCCATTGCCAAATGGATTTTCCCTTGCTGTTCCAACCCAAGAATTCAAAACAAACAACCATGTACTCTTATAACTAGCCTAAAATTCCCAGCAAACAAAGATATATCAGACATAGAGATCCCTCTCTGAAACTAGCAGGGCTAGAGCCCAGTTTCAAAAGTGGTTTTGGTAAGTTATCTCTATCAATTTCTTCTACCCTTGACAACCTATGGAAATTACATAGTGCTAACATAATGGCGACCATACTAGGGACTGTTCCTCATAAAAGTGTATCAAGTTCCAGATCTGATTACTGATAGTGGACAGTGATCAGACATAAGAAGGTTGAATCATCTACCTGGCGATTCCAATCAACTCCAATTAGTTTCAAAGACTCTACTGGAGGAATAACCTGAAACATGACAAGACAATATGGAAATATCAGGTATTCAATCTCAAATTGTATTCAAGACATTTTCGGCTCTATCTGTAATTATTTTTTCTCTTATTATGATCCTGGTCAAGAGTATATTGCTGAAATTCATAGTGATTAGTTTCAACCTGAATAGCCTCAAAGGATTGAGCATATCCCTGTAGCTTTGGTACACACTCCAATACCTGTAGAAAACCCAGTTAGACACAAGCCTCATTCTCTATCTCCTATTCTTGTTAAAATTCCAGATAGTTATAAGCCCCTTGCTTTACTTCCTATACCTGTAAAATTCCCAGACAAATACAAGCCTCTGGTTGTACCTCTTATTCTCCATGACTTCCCTGCAAATTATAGTAATAATCTGCCCAAGTTTGATGGAGAAAATGCAAAGATCACTGCTAAAAAGAACATTCAAATTCTTGAGGATTTTCTTGATCTGTTTGAGGTGGAAGAAGATGATGTCTATATTATTATGTTTTCCCTATCTTTGCAAGGTAAAGTTAAAAAATGGTTTAAGAATATTCCAGATGCAAGCATTAGCAATTTTCATCAATTTATGCAAGTTTTCCTAGATATATGGGTGGTCATGGGAAATGTTTTTCTCATCCTAGAAGAGTATGACCACTTGAAAAGACAGCCAGGGGAGACAGTACAACATTTGTCAGCCAGTTTCAATAAGGTGTATCATTCAATGCTTGTTGATATAAGGCCACCCCTGGGTTTATCTCTCTTGCACTACCTCGATGCCTTTGATCTAGAGATGTCATTCCAATTAAGAGATGTTGGAAATATTGTCATTGATGGCAAAGGATGAGGCAAAGGAAGAATAAGAGTTTTTCATGTATGGTTGAGTTTTGGATGGGCGCGTATGATCGTTGAAGAGGGTCGCCGACAACCGTCAGATCTACAGAAGCTGCGAGGGAGATAATCCATCGGGAATTCCGTAGGCATGTGCATGGTGACATAAAAAATTCCGAAACCCCGATGAGAGGTTTGATCGAGGTCATGGGTTGACGATCATATGGGGCAAGGCCTATAGCCAGCAGGGATAGCGCGTGGAAAGGGGTGCATCGGAATCGGGGATCGAGACTTTGAAATGTCCAATTCACTTGACAACGAAAACCTCGAAAACGCGATATGCGATTTCGCGATTTAATCGCAGCCATTAAAGCAAGAATGAGATCTGGACCGTTGATTTCCTTCATCGGAGAATCGAGAATCAAAGTTTTGCGACTCCCGTGAACAAGTGCATCAGACATCACGATTTACTGATAAAGCAGATAGCGTGTGGGCCACCCCGAAGGACAGGTGGCAGGTCAAAGGCCCGTCGAAGGACCAGCGTATAGGGAATTGGCAAATCGGTATTCCCATGAACGAAGGATCGGGGAGGAAACCCCGACGTGGAATCTGAGCCATCCATTCGGTGGGACGCGTGTCAAGAGTACGGAGGAAGTCGGGGATCGACATATCGCGAGTAAAAGGGGCGTATGCACATTGACATCGTAAACCCCGAAACCCCGACGAGAGGTATGGTGGACGCGTGTCAGGAGTACAGAGGAAGTCGGGGATTGACATGTCGCGAGTAAAAGGGGCGTATGCACATTGACATCGTAAACCCTGAAACCCCGACTAGAGGTATGGTGGTGGTCACATGATAGCAGGTCACATGGACCATTGTGTAGCTGGAAGGGGCTAAAGCTCGATAAATGAGAAAATCAGGAATCAGGATTTGTAAGAGAAAAGAACAATGAACACCAGGAATGCCGAAAACCCGAAAGGCACGCGTAGGTTTAATTAAAATTTTTATGTGGGACCCAGAGCAATAGGGATCGGAGGAGCGGTGAATGTTTTGGACCCATGGTATTAAGAAGGGGTCAATGCCCATTTTCTGAGTGTGCATCGTTAGGCAAAGTAGAGTGGTAAGGATTTTGATTGGTGGCAGGGGTCCTTTTGCAGGACTGGAGGCCAGTTTCTGACAGTAGAGACATCTACAGGTTGCTGCAATCATTTGTGCAGGCTACCGGGAAGGTTTGAAGAGGGAGGAACCTCATTGTGGTAGTTGGGTGGAAGATCTACATTGACAGAGAGTTCTCTGCAGTGGGTTGAGCAACTAGGAGAGTGGAGGCATCATCTCCAGGTTTATTGTCTTGTTTAATGTATGTTTTAGAGGCTTTTGCAGCTGTCTTGCAGTCAGTAGATATGTGTTTCCTTTAGAGATAATTGCAGTTGTTGTCATAGCCACTAGAAAATTCCGTATTGACGTGATTTCGGGATACAAGTATTAATAAGATGCCAGAACTGTCTCTTCTAAAAGAATATGATGGCCAACGCATAGAACACATGTGAATCCGAGGTTGAAACTACCTGATCCAGTGTGAAAATAGATGAAACACGGTCAGCAGTGAGTCTGAGGGTTAAAGCCTTCAGTAGAAGCATCCTACCAGTAGAAACTGGTGCTATCTTCAGGGGGTTGAAGCTCCCTTCCAGGAAAGGCTGGTAAACTAGAGAAGGTTGCAGCCTTTTGCAGGTAGAAGCCTACGTACTAGTATGATTCTGCACTAGTACATTGTTGTAAAACGTTTTCTTAATAATAATTATTGAAGACAGAGACAACAACAACGATGGTTTTCTCCTGATTTGGGTTTCCACCTTAAATCCTTGTGTTCATGTGTCTTACTCATGTGTGTTGGTTTATTTTGTTATTACTGCACTGAATTACTGCTTAATAGGCATCTGATGAATGAAGAAATTCATAATAAGATCTCTGGATGCACTCTTGTTTTCTTAAGACTATACAATATCTGGTCTCTACAAAGTAGCCTAAGGTTTTCAGTGAAAGAAAAGAGAAAATCAATTGATTGCTCAAAATACTGATTCACCCCCCCCCCTCAATATTTCTCAACAATTGGTATCAGAGCTAGGTCCTTCTGAAAAGGCTTAGCCGCTAGAAGGAAGATCAATCAAAATGAGCAATCAAGACGGATTAGCATCTATCAGGCCTCCACTCTTCAATGGAAACAATTTAATCTTCTGGAAAACAAGGATGAGATCTTATCTTCAGTCTCTAGGAGCAGATGTATGGGCTATTGTTGAAGGAGGATATCAATATCCATCTACAGTACCAACAGATCCAATAGAAATAAAAACCTACGAAACAAATGCAAAAGCAGTCAATGCTCTGTTAGGAAGTCTAACTAAATCGGAATTTGTCAAAGTCATGTAGCTGAACACAGCAAAGGACATATGGGACAAAATCATTCTGAGTTATGAAGGCGATGCAAAGGTAAAAAGTGCTAAACTACAAACTCTCGGAATTCAATATGAGAATCTTAAAATGAATAATGAGGAAAACATTGCCAATTTCTTTTTACATCTTGATGATATTGTAAATCGCATGAGAAATTTGGGAGAAACAATAACCGAATCTACTTTGGTGGAAATTTTTTTAAGATCTCTAACTGCAAAATTTGAGTCAAAAGTATCAGCTCTTGAAGAAAAGCAGGATCTTCAAAATCTTACTGTGGTACAACTACATGGCATACTAACT
>ML791262.1:756243-817786 GCA_009831015.1 Picea engelmannii | reverse complement strand
CATGGGGCCCCGGTTAGTATCTTGGTTCAACAAGAAACAAAGTTCCATTGCCTTATCTACAGCAGAAGCAGAATATGTGGCTGCAGCATCATGTTGCACTCAACTTCTTTGGATGATGCAAACCCTTCAAGACTTTCAAATCAAATGTTCACCCCATGTCTCTATTATGTGTGATAATACAAGTGCCATTAGTATCTCAAAGAATCTTGTTATGCATTCCAAGACCAAGCACATTCCCATCAAATATCACTTCTTATGAGAACAGGTGCTTGAGCAAAAGGTGAAATTGGAGTATGTTCCCTCCAAAGAACAAGTTTCTGATATATTTACCAAACCTCTACCCAGGGAAGCATTCGAATATCTCCGACAAAAACTGGGAGTAGTCTCTGCCATGTAGAGGATCAGGTTTGCTTAAGTACAGAAGCCTCAATTGGTTGCAAGGTGCTGATGAGCATGGTCATATGGAAAGGATTTTTTTGAATATACAGCATGATCTCAGGGGGAGCATGGTATTGTCCACTCTTTGCCATTGATGTCAAAGGGGGAGGAAAAAGACAGAGGAAGGGTATTTCCATCAATGACAAAGGGGGAGATTGTTGGAAATATTGTCATTGATGGCAAAGGATGAGGCAAAGGAAGAAGAAGAGTTTTTCATGTATAGTTGAGTTTTGGATGGGCGTGTATGATCACTGAAGAGGGTCGCCGACAGCCGTCAGATCTGCAGAAGCTGCGAGGGAGATAAGCCATCGGAAATTCCATAGGCATGTGCATGGTGACATCGAAAATTCCGAAACCCCGATGAGAGGTTTGACCGAGGTCATGGGTTGATGGTCATATGGGGCAAGACCTATAGCCAGCAGGGCTAGCGCGTGGAAAGGGGCGCATCGGAATCGGGGATCGGGACTTTGAAATGTCCAATTCACTTGATAATGAAAACCTCGAAATCGCGATATGCAATTTCGCGATTTAATCGCAGCCGTTAAAGCAAGAATGAGATCTAGACTGTTGATTTCCTTCATCGGAGAATCGGGAATTGGAGTTTCACGACTCCCGTGAACAAGTGCATCAGACATCGCGATTTCCCGATAAAGCAGATAGCGTGTGGGCCACCCCGAAGGATAGGTGGTAGGTCAAAGGCCCGTTGGAGGACCAGCATATCGGGAATCGGCAAATCGGTATTCCCGTGAACGAAGGATCTGGGAGGAAACACCGACGTGGAATCTGAGCCGTCCATTCGGTGGGACGTGTGTCAGGAGTACGGAGGAAGTCAGGGATTGGCATATCGCGGGTAAAAGGGGCGTATGCACATTGACATCGTAAACCCCGAAACCCCGATGAGAGGTATGGTGGATGTGTGTCAGGAGTACGGAGGAAGTCGGGGATCGACATATCGTGGGTAAAAGGGGCGTATGCACATTGACATCGTAAACCCCGAAACCCCGACGAGAGTTATGGTGGCGGTCACGTGATAGCAGGTCACATGGACCATTGTGTAGCCAGAAGGGGCTAAAGCTCGAGAAAGGAGCAAATCGGGAATTTGGATTTGTAAGAGGAAAGAACAATGAACACCAAGAATGCTGAAAACCCGAAAGGCGCGTGTAGGTTTAATTCAAATTTTTATGTGGGACCCGATTTCCCCAGAGCAATAAATATGGACCCAGAGCAATAGGGATCGGAGGAGCGGTGAATGTTTTGGACCCATGGTCTTAAGAAGGGGTCAATGCCCATTTTCTGAGTGCGCATCGGCATGCAAAGTAGAGTGGTAAGGATTTTGATTGGTGGCAGGGGTCCTTTTGCAGGACATGGAGGTCAGTTTCTAACAGTAGAGACATCTACAGGTTGCTGCAATCATTTGTGCAGGTTGCCGGGAAGGTTTGAGGAGGGAGGAACCTCATTGTGGTAGTTGGGTGGCAGATCTACATTGACAGAGAGTTCTCTATAGTGGGTTGACAACTAGGAGAGCTGAGGCATCATCTCCAGGTTTATTGTCTTGTTTAATGTATGTTTTAGAGGCTTTTGCAGCTGTCTTGCAGTCAATAGATCTGTGTTTCCTTTAGAGATAATTGCAGTTGTTGTCATAGCCACTAGAAAATTTTGTATTGATGTGATTTCAGGATACAAGTATTAATAAGATGCCAAAACTATCTCTTCTAAAAGAAGATGATGTCCAGCGCATAGAACACATGTGAATCTGGGGTTGAAACTGCCTGATCCAGTGTGAAAATAGATGAAATGCAGTCAGCAGTGAGTCTGAGGGTTAAAGCCTTCAATAGAAGCATCCTACCAGTAGAAACTAGTGCTATCTTCAGGGGGTTGAAGCTCCCTTCCAGGAAAGGCTGGTAAACGAGAGAAGGTTGCAGCCTTCTTTAGGTAGAAGCCTGCGTACTAGTATGAGTCTACACTAGTACATTGTTGTAAAACGTTTTCTTAATAATAATTATTGAAGACAGAGACAACGACAGCGGTGGTTTTCTCTCGATTTGGGTTTCCACCTTAAAACCTAGTGTTCATGTGTCTTACTCATGTGTGTTGGTTTATTTTGTTATTACTGCACTGAATTACTGCTTAATAGGCATCTGATGAATGAAGAAATTCATAATAAGATCTCTGGATGCACTCTTGTTTTCTTAAGACTATACAAAAGCTGGTCTCTACAAAGTAGCCTAAGGTTTTCAGTGAAAGAAAAGAGAAAATCAATTGATTGCTCAAAATACTGATTCACCCCCCCCCTCAGTATTTCTCAACAAGAGAAAGGGACACTACAAACCTTGAAGAAATGAAAAATATTGTAGTTGATGTGGAAGCTAACCTGCTGAACAAAAAGGAAAGGTTAAAGGTAGTGAAGAAGGATAAAATAGAAAAAGAGAATTTGATATTTTCAGAGGTAAAAATACATATTTTGACAAACACAATCAACGAAGTGATGCATAATATTAGCAGGAAAGAGGAACTTGTTGTTCAAATACCTCATGTTCCATTAGTTCCAAAAAAGATAAGGATCAATGTTCCCAAGCATTTTTCATCTCAGCCTCGGTATACTAAATCACCAAATGATTATTTCATGTACTTAATTCACAACATAGCCAAAGATGAAGTTCAAAATCAGATGGCGGCAGAACAATCACATGAGATGATGTGCATGTTTGATGACCTTGCATATATAGATGATTTACCTGGATATGATCATCAGGATGATGATTTTATGGTTGAGATTGAGGCCAATTTTCCAAAGCAATCAACATCATATTGTTGGGAGGAAGAAGATCAGTTTCAATTCAAACATGACAATAACACTATGCATATAAATTATGACAACAATGATCAAAATGCAGAAAATTTTAGAGTAAGTGGAAATACTTTACCCGTATGTTTCTGTTCATTTCAATTTCTGAGAGAAAATCATAAACAAGTTGTAAATAACGTAGATGTAGAATCTTCTGATAAATCCGTTGAGGATGTCATAGATGACATGGAGGATGTTCTAGACCCAAATTTACATCCCTTCAGTTACATTGATCTTCAAACAAAAGATGAATTAATGCATTATAAATCTATACCATTAACCTTCAATTCATTTCAGTTGTTGAAGAAAATTTTTAATCATGTCATGGATGACAAGCACACAAAAAATCAGGAATTTGTATTGGAACCAATGAAGCAGTCATCCCAATTTCTACAGGATCCAATATTCGATGTGTTGGATGACTTGTGTTGTCAAAGTAATGGTTCATTGGCTAGCTATGAAATTAAAAGAGGTTATGATATAGACATGATTAGGCAGTCTCTTTCATGGTCTGTTTCAACAAGAGTCTCATTTCAAAGTTCAGCAGAAAATTTGCAGCCATATCAGGAACTGTATAATGATGTAAAAAGCATATGTGTCATACACAATTATGGCCATAAATTTTTTCAAACTCAATAAATAGGTTGTGTCTTTCCTGATCCCATAGAATACTACATGGAAGTTTTTTTCAACATAAAAGATCGATCATGTTTTCAGCAGTGGCCATTACACTTTGCAGTTTTGACTCTGTGGACAAAGGGTCAAGTTGTCCTTTTGATCGTGGTGACAAGCAGTCAAGCAATCCACTTGTTTCAGCAGCTACTTGATTGGCTTCATTGGCATTTTTGTATTATTTGATTCAACGTGATTTTCAACAGTGTAGGGTAGATAGTAGTTTGAATAAGCTCAGTCATTTGAGCATCTTTTTCAGCAGTGTGCGGTTTCCAATAGAGTTTGCAGCTGATATTGTATAGTTCATTTTTCAAGTTTAATTTGAGTCAGTTCGAAGATTGTAGTTGCAGTGAGTCCATGGCCAATGGACAAGGCACTTTTCTATGTGTTCAGAGTTCTATGGTTATTGTCACCTCTCGAAATAGCTTCCATCCCTAGGTGGAGCCTATGTTGGGGTCCTATACTCATGGGTTACTTGATTCTTCAGCTATCTATTTGCCATTGCTCTTGTGATGAATACATCTGGCTTGCTGGGCTCGGTTGATTTCATTTTTTCCCTCCATCCATTTCGCCCAATCCTTCATCACCCTGCTGCATCCTTCATCCATCTCTACGTCACTCACTCCCTTATCCATCTATCCCATTGGCTGCATCTCACCCACCACTCATCCCTGCATAAACAAAGTTAGATAACCTTAGCATAATAAAATATTAATTGGTTTAATAAGTATTTAAATTAATATTGTAAAAATTAATTAGTAGGTTAGTAGATTAGTAGTTAGATTATTTTAATAAGGTAATTAATAATAAATAAATAATTAGATTAATTAATAGTGTTAATAATTAGTAATTAGGTTAGTGAGTTTATGTTAAAAATGATATTAGTGTATGGAATCTATAGGTAGTAATATCGTTAATCCTTCGATCTAAAATTATTCTAAACTATTGATGCATGGAGTTTAGAGGAACACTGCTAAGGTGCTAGGGTTAGGGTTGCTATTGCTCTGGTGCACTTGGCCACCCCCGTAGGGGCTCAATGATTCGAAGCGAGGGAGGGTCACAAGGCTCCTCCTATAGTGAGGCAACGACACATGGAAACAACGTAGGGGGTTCCAGGCACCCAACATTGGAGCCTCCACCAGATCTTCGTTCACAATTGCTATTCAAGGGAACATTCAAGGACAAAGAGATGGATATCGATTTAGGGAAAACAACGATATCAACAAGCATGTCACGGCCATGGATACCTAGGAAATACATTCCCCAGGCACTGTAAGCCCCGAAATATATCATAAGCACACCCAAGATGGAGGAACATAAGCAATACATGAGAGACTATGCCTTACTGTGAAAAATTTTAGGGCTTTGGACCTCTGAACGTGAACTGGTAAAATGGATACACCAATGGTGGAAGCCCAAAGGACATTATGACCTACAACTAGGTTCCAAGGGATTCTTCACAATAATCTTGCATAACTTAGAGGATAGACATCACATTTTTGATGGAGGGTCATATTTCTTCAACTTGACGAGTCTCTTCTTGAGATTTTGGATTGAGAAATTCATCATTGAAACGGAGGACTTTGCACATGCCCCAATATGGATAAGGCTCTTTTCCCTACTGCCGGAGTTCTGACTGGGGGAGGTGTTGGTCGACATTGGAAACACCATTGGAGTATATTTCAAATCCTCGGAGGCCACAAAACAACAAAGATACACCTCCTACATGCGCATTTGTGTATATTTGAACATCGCCAAGCCACTGCCAAGATCTATTTCCCTAGAATATCATGATAAGGATTGGATGCAAACCATTGACTATGAACACATTCGGTTCAGATGCAAGAAAATGTCATGACCATGGGCACCTCTTCAGGGACTACCCCCTCAACAAAACAAGAAAATATGGTAACCCAAAAGCTAACAAAAGAAGAGATGTCTTTATCAAGGTGTCAGGAAGGCACAAACAAGGAAGATGAATACCAGTAGCCTAGGTAAACAAATATCCGACCTCAAGCAACCAATATGAGATTCTGCAACAACATATGGAGAGCTTGGAGACCTCATAGGTTTAGCCTACAAAGAAAACACCGCAGAAGCCAGAGAAAGGGAAAGAAGAGGAAGCCCAAGGTCAGAACCTAACCACTCCCCCACCTGGCTCCAACACCACTTCCTTGGAACACTCATAAATCAAAGACGGGGATGCAAAAATGGATCTAGATGAGAAAGATTTGGTGAGTGTTGACCTGGAGCACCTGGAACACTCCTATCGACATTAGAAACTCTACACCATAGCCCCAAACTAGTTGAGAAAATTCCACAAGATCTTCCTTAACTCGTCAACAGGGTCCACCACTAGATCTGGTGCAGGATTGGGAATACAAGGAAATATGCATAAAGAACAACGCAAATCTCAAAAAGACGAAAATAAAAGAGGAAGGAAAGTGACCAGCAAGCTTATCCAAGAGATAAGGCACTTCATGGTTAACTCAAGTCAAATTCATCTCATTTCAGACAACTTTTACCCCCTCCCCCCTCCATCCTCATCATGAAGATTATCTCTTGGAATATAAGGGGACTCAACAGTCGTAGTAAGAAAAATTTACTACGGGATATGATCATAGCAGAAAAACTAGATATAATGATGCTCCGAGAAACAAAATGTGCTAGTGAAGATATAGAAAAGCTTAAAGGTAAAGGGATCTACATGGAGGCCACGAGCACAATAGGGGGTTTGGCTCTTCTTTGGAACCCAAACTCAGTCACTTTGGGAAAAGAATTCACAACTAAATGGTCCATCTTGGCAGCCTACCGACTCATTGGCTCAAACAAACCCGGTTACCTAACAAACATCTATGGAACAACTGCTTCAAGGGATAAGCAAGCCTTCCTAAGGAATCTGGAGAACCTAGCTACCTTAACTGGGGGGAACAAATGGATCTTGGGAGGGGATTTCAACATGATGCACAGTCTAGATCAGAAGAGAGGGGGAACACATCATCTTGAAGCAGATTCTATGGATTTTCAAAATCTAATATACAACTCAAGCCTCATTTATATAGACACCTCAAATGGCATCTTTACCTAGACAAATAGAAGAACTATATCCCATAAAATAGCTTGCAGGATGGACCGCTTTCTTCTCTTAGAATCCCTCATGATGGAAGGCACATCTCTACAAATGTACATCCTCGACATCCATGGGTTATACCACTAGCCTATCCAACTGTGGCTGGATATTCCTGCCACCCCAGGATGAAAACCCTTTAGGCTGGAACAATTCTGGCTCAGTCAGCCAGACTTTCAACAAAAATTCCACACTTGGTGGAGGGAGGCAGTGGTACCATACAGTTCCAAGATGTACATATTCCAGCAGAAACTCAAAAACTTCAAGTAGAGGCTCAAGACATGGAACAAACACACCTTTGAGGCCCAAAAGCAACTAACGGACCAAATGGGCATCATACAAAGTCAAATCTATGAGCAAGGTATATTTGAGGACATCAAAGCTCAAGAAGCAGCAGTAAGCCAAAAGCTTGAGGAAAGAAAATCTCAAGAAGAGATCTTGTGGAGACAAAAGTCACACATCCAATGGCTCAAAGAGGTCGACAGAAACACCAAGTTATTTCACAGGTCCACCATTCAAAAAATACATGCCAATCACATTACCCAGTTGATCTCAGAAAATGGGAAAATCATCAACTCCCATGAGGATCTAGAGGAGGAGCTGGTCACCTATTACCAAAACCTCTTGACAGAACCTCAGAAGGACATATATCAAGCCATCACCAGGGAAACGCAGAACATACCCACTTTAATCATGGAAGAACGTAATGTATCCCTGCTATGACCCATCATTCTTGAGGAAGTAGATCAGGTTCTCCATGACACCCCCAAAGGTAAAGCCCCGGGACCAGATGGCTTCACCGCCAATTTTTTTCATCATTGCTATAGAATGATTAGAGAGGAGGTTTGGGAGATCATCGAAGACTCTAGAGTCTCAGGTCAAGTCCTCCCCTCCCTTAACAAAATGTTCCTCCCCTGATTCCCAAATAAGAGCTCGTAAACCATCCCAAGCAATTCACACTAATCGCTCTCTACAATGTCATCTACAATCTCTTAACTAAGGTAATAGAAAGAAGACTCAAGCCTATCCTCCCCCTCATCATTTCACCAGAGCAATCAGGGTACATGGAAGGAAGACAAATCTTGGACAGTGTCATCTTAGCACATGAAGTGATCCACTCCTTACAGAAGACCCGTACTCCAGGTATGCTCTTAAAACTAGACCTTTCTAAAGATTTTGCCAAGATAAGTTGGGACTATATGCCCTCGATGCTCCTCACTTTTGGATTTGACCCCTCATGGGTAGACTAGATCATGTATCTCACCTCTTCTTCTTTCTTCTCAATCCTCTTCAGTGGAGTCCCTTCTCTCCCTTTCTCCCCCACTAGAGGATCATGCAAGGAGATACTATGTCCCCATTTCTTTTCATTATCATGGCATAAGGTCTCAATCGTTCTATCTAGGCCACTATAGAAAAAAAAATATTGGAAGGACTTTCATTGCATGGCATCAATCCTCCAGTCTCTCACAACCAATTTGTTAATGACACTCTGATGATGGGATCCCGCATAGTCATGAAGGACCATTCTATCCTCTCCATCATTCAAACTTTCTATGAGGCTTCAGGAATGGACATTAACAAGGACAAGTCCCAGATATTCTTTTTCAACACCCCGATACCGATTCAAATCCACATCACATAAATCCTAGGTTTTGCTCGAAGCACCCTTCCATCCAAATACCTAGAAATCCCCCTCTTAGATAACGCCATCCGGAACAGTTCATGGGAAAACCTCCTCACCAAATTCTTGAAAAGACTCTCCTCTTGGATCTACTATGCTCTCAATCTCCCCAGTTGCCTCATCCTCCTTAAGTCTTTGTTGCAAGCCTTTATGATCTATATATTCTCAGCCATGTCCACCCCAAACTTCATCCTCAGTGCCATCAAAACCCTACAAAAAAAACTTTCTTTGGCAAGGGCTCAAAATAGGAAAAAAGTTGGTGTTGATCAGCTGGGAAAAGCTTTGCAGACCCAAGGCTCAAGGGGGTTTGGGAATTAGAGACCCTTCTACCATGAACAAAGTTTTGAGTGCTAAGATCTGGTGGAGATGGCTGAAAATACCTCAAGACCTCTGGGCCAAGATTTGGAGAAGAAATTACACTCCTAACACAATGGAAAGAAACCTCATCATATGGAACAAAGACACCCCAGTCTCCCTAATCTGGACGATGGCCAAGCAAAATCAACACCTTGTAATCAATCACGCCTTTTGGGAAATCCATAATCGTCAAACAACCTTCTTCTGGAAGGATTTGTGGAAACAATTACCTATTCTGGCACAAGAGGCCTAGGATGACACCTTCAGTTCTCCAGCTACTCAAGCAGGATTGACAAAAGTGGCAGATTACTGGATGGACAATCCCAAGGATACCACTTGGAGATCCTGTAAATCTACTGGAGATGACCTTCATATGGATGCACAGGTGGATCTTTAGCCTTGGTACAACCTAATCAACGCTTAGAAAATCCCCATATTTCCAGGAGAGGAAATCCTATGATGGGGACATTCCCCAAGGGGCACCTTCAACATCCAAGAAGCCTACACCATCAAGGCCAATTTCGATCTCTCCCCCTTGAGGAAAGCTTGGAAAAAATTCTGGTCATTGAAGAACTGGCCAAAAATCAACATCTTCCTTTGGTTGGTAACGCATGAAAGCATTCTTACTTGGGATAATCTCACCAAAAGGGGGTTTAATGGTCCGTCCATATTCCCTCTTTGTAGGGATGAGGCAAAAACAATAAACCATCTCCTTAACATTTTCTCGTTCACCACCCAAGTTTGGGACCAATGCGCACCTCAGATCATAAGAGGGATAACATAGGCACCACCATCGAAGAATGGAGAGACGTGGCTTTCCAATCACCTATTCTAAACCACATATGGAAACTTCTCCATGGTTTTATCCTTTGGAAAATGTGGAAGAAAAGGAATCGAAGGATCTTTAGGAACGCCCAACACACCTGGCAACACTGTTGGACCCAAAGCTGCCACAACATACTGGAAACAATTAGCCTGCAACATTGGAGCGAAATGGACCTAATGTGCCCAATTTAGGAACAAAGCATCTTGAGGTACTGAAAATTCAACCCTATTTAGAGATTGCCTTATGCTCCCTGGAATCACTCCACTGGGGACAACCCTACTCATTGGTCCCCTCCTATGGAAGGTTTTATCAAATTCAATTTTGATGGAGCCTCCAAGGGAAATCCTGGAGTAGCAGGCTTTGGAGTGGTCTTCCGAAAACACCAGGAGAATATTATTCTCATCACCACAGGTAGCTTAGGCCACACCAAAAACAACACTGCAGAACTATGGGGGCTCACCAGAGGCTTGCAACTGGCCATAGAGCATAACTTCATCAAGATTATAGTGGAAGGAGACTTGCAGATCATTCTCAATATCTTTTGGAAAATCCTAAATGGTGCTGACCGAGAGAAAATCTCGCCATGCTGGTGACTTTCTCATGGTCTGAGAATAATCTCAATGCTTATTCGAACCAAGTAGGCCTTCATCACCTCTCATGTAAGGAGAAAGGTGAATCAGATTGCTGATGAACTGGCCAATATTGGAACGGATTTGGAGGAACTAGATCTACTCTGCCAAGCCTTCATCCACCAGACGCACCCCATCCTTCAACGATGCAAGGAAAAGGCTCAAGCCATCGACAAATCCCTAGATGGGGTGCCAGTGCAGACTAGGTGTCATCCGGAGCGGATAGGAGGTGCCCAACATGGCCCTAGCCACGTGACCGACGCGTGCCACACCCTCCCACCACCTCCATGCATTTAAACTAGAATTGTGCAAACCAAGGTGCCATTAATATCAGTGCACCTTGGCCAAGCTATATGTCTTTTCAATGGCTTAGAGTAATGAGCCAGGATTTACTCAGTTCGTGCATGCTTGCCTCTATTAGCATTTTTGGCACCATCAATTCCACCAGGTGCATTTGCAGTTGTTTTCATCCTCGGTCGAGTCCTCCTGCGAATTGCACTCCTCGCAGATGCTCCTACGCTACCTCTACTTCCTCTCGGTGCCTACAAATCCCCTTAGTGTCTCAGACATGCTGAGACAAAGGGGGAAATCTAAGCATGACTCGGCCTGGCAGCCCAGCCGATGCACGTGGATCTCTGGCCCCCGCCAACACTGGCCCCCGCCAACACAATCTCCTAGCTCTTCACCTTCATCACCTCCCTCGGCCTCATCTCCATCGTAGTCTATTCAAAGCCTTAGTATTATCCTGCCCCTCTCCTCTCCCTTCGCAAGCCAGATTGAGTGGTTCGATCTCTCAGAAAATTCTCAGGGTTTCAACCCAGGGCTCATATCTGATTTGGCATCCACCTCGCAACCACTTCCTCCAGTTTCACCCAAATCACTGACGAGCACACCACATGGACCATAATTAGCCAAACACTCCTTGGAGAACAACTGGATAGCCATGGACCACAACCAGAGCCTTACTCCTTTGCAGACTTAGTACTAGGCTCACAACTGCAAGACAACCTTGCAATTTTGCAAGGCCTGGTCTTTGAATTACGACAGGGCCTGAACAACCTGCAATTTTGGATGGAGATTTTGGGCGGGAAGGAAACAATGCTCCTGCAAATTCTCTCAACACTACAGGGGGCATGCCACTCAACATATGGAGACAACGACGCTACATGGGTTGGAGATGGAGATGCTACAGGGGTAGCCATGCACGAGACTATGGAGGAGGAAGGGACACTGGTCGAGGAGGAAGCAACACCAGCCGCGGACCCAATGACCAATGCCACCTCCATGGACGCGTGTCCACACTACAATCCCACCACATGACTTGCACAGGTCTCATGCATGGTTAGCAGGGTGTCTGAATTTTATTTTTCCTCATAGGGTCTATGGTCATATTTTGTATGTTGCTCTTATGTCAGGGTTAGTTGATAGGTCGATTCAATCTCCCATAGGAGACTATAATTTTGATGATTAGTCTCTGTAATCTCTATGACCGGTACATTAAGACAATGGGATTTATTTTGACTAGTTGGTTGAACTAGTTTCCCTCTGGGGCAGTTCAGTTTTTACAGTTAGGAACAAATGGTGATACTATAATTTCTTCTTTTTGAAGACTTTTTATACAAATCTAACTTACAAAAAAAAATTTGAGGTTAGTGTAATAATATATTAGAATTAAACATTAATTAAAAAGAAAAATGTAATAAAAAGAAAAAAAACAAAACGAAAACAAAACACATAATAAAAATTATAAAACAATTAAAAAATAAAACAATATAAAACATTTAAGTAACAAATAAAAAACAATAATATAAAACATTAAATAAAAATTAAATAAAATATAATACATATAATAAAAACAAAAAACAAAACAAAAAAAAAAACGAATTAAAAAAATAAAATAAAATTAAAAACTATCCTAACTTCTAAAACACTTTCCCTTTCCCCATATATCAGACCCCCCCTTACGTCACTCAACCAAAAGGGGGATCCAATATGAAAAACCACTAGAGGACACTTGTTACCATCAAGTGAACTCAGACCCCCCCTAATACCACTTACCACTCTAGGGGGTTTGAAAACCACTCTCCCTCCTCCAAAACTATTTTCCCCAAAATCAAAACCTTTTTTCGCCCATTTTTACTAGTCCATTTCCAAGAGCGATTCCAGGAAAACAAGAAGGAATTTTGAAAAACCAAGAGAGGTTTTTCTCCAAAATGGGTTGAAGAACATTAACATCTCTCATTTTTTTCATAGGTATCAGGTATTGGGAGAATATAAACCATCTCTGAGCACCAATTTTCAGTTTTCCAGTTTTCCAGTTTTCTTGATCTTGTGATGTTTTTGCAGTGGCTGTTTTGGCGAGATGGAGATGAATTTGGGAAAACCGAAAGAGGTTTTTTCTCAGGATGGACTCATATACAATAAAATATTTCAATTGTTTCACATAAGTTATATATTTTTATATAAAAGCATCTGAGTGGACCCCCATTTTTAGTAGTTCGACCCATCTTTCATGGCAGACAGTTCAAGATTTTTCAGGGATTTGTTTCTATTTTTGGCCAGGTTGTTGAATTCGACCTCCTGATCTAGAGAGATAATATCTATATATATTTTTATAATTAAAATGTAATAGGGGTTGGTCAGTTGAGACCTGTTCATAGAATGGGATCCATATTGTAAAGAAGCTAACACAGCCTCCTGTGTTCATCAATCCAATAATACAGTCACAACAGTTACAGGATTCATGTGTCAATATTGGCGGTGAAGTGCTTCTATTCATTGTTATTTGTTTCCATTGTATTTCTTAATTTATTCATATTCTGAATTATGCTAAGAGGTGTATAGAATAGAATTTGTTGAGACATACACTCTATTTCTGGCTTTGACATAATTATCAATGTTTTTTGCTCAATGGTTAATTCTAGGATTCTTGATTGCCCTGTTATTACCTGGTCCTCTCATCTTCTCCTCCAAATCCAAAATCAACCTCAAAGAATCCAACAAGAATGCCTACCTTGCCCTGCAGGGTTGTTTATAGAAACTATCTTTGATTGAACCCCAACTTGTGACTCCATTGCCCAATGGTTTTTCCCTTGTTGTTCCAACCTAAAAATTCAAAACAAATAACCCTATACTCTTATAACTAACCTAAAATTCCCAACAAACAAAGCTATTTCAGACAGAGAGATCCCTCTCTGAAACTAGCAGGGCTAGATCCCAGTTTGAAAAGTGGTTTTGGTAAGTTACCTTTGTCAATTTCTTCTACCCTTGACAACCTATGGAAATTACAGAGTGCTAACATATTGGAGACTACTGGGATGAGTATACACTAAAGAGGATAACATAATTAATTCGTGAATACAATGACCTATTTCCAGCAACCTTTATAGATATGCAAGGAATAGAAGGTGGGATGGGAGAGATGAAGATACCCCTAAAATCATATGCTAGACCAGTCAGACATAGACCTTACAAGTTGAATCCAGTTTATAAGAAAAAAGTGAAAGCATAACTTGATAGAATGTTATAAGCTGGTATCATAGAACCAATGGAAGAATCTGAATGGATCAGTCCCATGGTGGTCCAGGAAAATAAACAAGGGGGAACAATAATTTTTGTAGATCTAAGGAAATTGAATGATGCTTGCTTACATGATCCTTTCCCTACCCTTTTTACAGATGAGGTTTTAGAGAATGTGGGAGGCCAGGAACCATATTCCTTCACAGATGGATTCTCAGGTTATCATCAGATTAAAATAGCTCAAGAGGATAGGAATAAGACTACATTTTCTAGAGAATGGGGATCCTATCATTATACAATTATTCCCTTTGGACTGAAGCATGCACCAACTATCTTTTCAAGGGTGGTAGTAGTTTCTTTTAAGGATTTCATACACAAGTTCTTAGAAGTATATTAGGATGACTGGAGTATTTTTAGTCTAATGAAAGATCATGTAAAATTATTATGACTAATGTTGGAAAGGTGTAGGCAATGTCAGATCTCATTGAACATCAAGAAATGTATTTTCATCGCACCTTTTGGGATATTGTTAGGACATGTAGTATGTAGACAAGGTTTACTAGTTGACCCTGGTAAGATTATTGTAAGTGTGAACCTACCACCAGCAAATTCAGTTCGCCAGTTAAGAGCCACACTTGGACATACAAGGTACTACAAGAAGTTTATCAAGGGGTATGTAGATATTACCACATCGATGGAAAATATGTTAAAGAAGGACACCAAATTTCAGTGGAATGAGGATTTTCAGCAGAGATTGGATACTTTGAAGGAGAAGATGGTGACAACACCTATTTAAGTGTTTTTGCATTGGGAAAAAACATTTCATGTGCATGTAGATGCATCCATAATAACACTTGGATAAATTTTGGTGCACCCAGGAGAAAGTGACCTAGATCACCCTATAGCCTTTGCAATCAGGAAGTTATCAAACTTAGAGAAGAATTACAACACAACAGAAAGAGAAGATCTAGCCACGGTGTATGCACTACAAAAATTCAAACACTACATATTGGGAAAGCACTTTAAAATGTTCACATATCATTCTGCCCTCAGATATTTAGTCAACAAGCCAGTGTTGGGGGAAGGATATGTAGATGACTATTATTGTTTCAGGAGTTTGATTTTGAAGTAATAGTTAACCCACTGAAACTGAATGTAGGACTAGATCACTTATCAAGGATAGCCAATGGAGAAGAACCTACTAACTTAGAATACAACTTCCCTAATGCAAATTTATTTTCAATACAGATGAGTACTTTGTTGATATCATTGAATTCTTGCGCACATGAGTTGCACCAAAGGAGTTTGTACTTCCCAGAAAAAAAACTTGGTGGTTATAGCTATAGACTATCAATTGATTTCCAATCATTTATACAAGCTGGGAGGAGACAACATATTGAGAAGGTGTGTGATGGAGCATGAGAAACTCATTGTTCTAGCAGAAGCTCATGAAGGTATAGATGGAAGACACTATGCAGGAAATGATACCGAACAAAAGGTATTGCGCATAGCTTTATGGTGGCCAACAGTTCATAAGGATGCAAAACAATATTTTCAAGACTGTGATGTCTGTCAGAGAGTTGGAAAACCCAATATGAGGGATGAGATGCCCCTAAGGCCAAAAGTAACTCTTTAGGGATTTGGCAAGTGGGAAATAGATTTTGTAGGACCTATTTGTTGGATTACTAAGAGGGGGGTGAATCAGTAATAGAGCAATGTAATACTTTTTACCATAAAATGAAAGTGTTATATCAATGTAGCATTATCATCCAATAGTTGCAGAGTAAATAAACAATGAAAAAATGAGCAATCACACACATACACAGTACACCAACATTTTACGTGGAAACCCAAAGTAGGAGAAAACCACATAATGCTTTTTCTTATATGTCTTTAAGAATTAAATTCATTGGAAGCACCAACTTCCTTTGTTTTCCAGCTGCAACTAGAAGGAGGCTCCAACCCCCTATTTTCTCAGGCTACAACCTGAGGGAAGCTCCAACTCCCCATTTCTATGGCTACAACTAGAAGGAGGCTACAACCCCATATTTTCTTCGACTACAACCAGAAGGTGGCTACAACCACTTGTCCTTGCCCCGTACAACTGCCCTGGTATATAAGTAGAATTATAGAACCAATGTCACACTATCATTGTGAGATATATACTTTTGTAAACCCGTAGCAATCAACCTACACCAAAAAACCTATACCAATAACCTGAGCCATGCATCAACCATGCATCAACCTATACCTCAACCTGTAATCAACTTGTACCATAAACGAGTGCATCAACTATGAAACAACCTGTACCAAAAAACATGTACCATAAACAAGTGCATCAACCATGCACCAACCTGTACCTCAACCTATACCATGAATAAGTGCATCAACCATGCACCAAACCTGTATGAATAACCTGTCACAACAACCTGTCCAAACAACCTATCACAACAACCTATCTCATCAATATTATCATCCAAATGAGATCTACTCACCAAGATCAATCACCAAGACAACTCTCAAAGATGTGCATCAACCAAGCATAACACAACAACTCATAATCATCACCAAGATCAATATGTGCTTCTAATTATATATCAATACAAGTATGCTACATCATCCATAAGCAATGTTTCAACAATATTACTAACAAGTGCCTCCAACCATGTACCAAGTATGTACCAATCATGTATCCATTACTCATCAATTATGACTCATCAATATGTACCCACATCATCAACTATACACCTCATGTATGTGCCAACTCATCAACTACTTGTCTCAACCATGTACCCAAGATGTACCTCAACCAAAATCCCTCATCAATTTCATCATCCAAATATGATTTGTAACTCTATAATAGAATTGGTGTATATGATCACATACCTACAAACCTTCCTTAACTTTAACAACAAGAGACTAGCATTTTCATCAAACTTTACTTTAGACTCACATGACTTGTTTTGGATTAGTCAACAACCCTAACTTGAAATAATCATAACTATGTACTTGTAATTAATGAAGATTTGAAAATAGTACACAATGTTCTTCAATGTGTTTTATGCAATTCATCAAGGTGTCACTACTTAGAACCTCTCAAAAAAGGATTTATAGAAAAAATGGCATACCTTGTTGAATTTTGGCTTATTCTAGAAAGCGAACTTGTAGAGTGTGCCCCACACGAAATATTTGTTGTATGGATCTTAAAATTTTACAAAGAATACTATACACTGTAATCTAACCAACACATTTTGTCTTACTGAATTTGGATCTTTTATGAAGAAGTTATGACTTTTTTACCTGAAACACATGTTTTAGACTAGTTTCAGGACTAGCCACAAACCCTATTTTCCATGGAGTGTAACTCCAAAAATACAGCGACCCACAATCTAAAATTCGTACCACAACTACTTGGATATTTTTTATCAATGGCCTCTCAATTTCATAGTTTGAATCATTCTAGAAAAAAAATTATTGCAAAAATGGTGAGATGACCTATAAATAACATACCTTAGAAACCATCATCAAAAGAATTTATCCTCCCTTTAATTCTGGCCTTCTTTACTTCACCTTGCCTTTTAAATTCGGCTTAGATATCTTTTGGTTACCTCCATCACCTGTAGATATTCAATATTCTCAAGTGTGATTCAAATGAGAGAGGCTTGCCTCTTATTTATACTCTCCAAGTAGCTTCCTTAAAAGCATATTCTAGGCCACTTTGTCCACATAGCCACTTTGTCCACATAGACACCTATGTCCAACTTTGTCCAATTTTCCACTTGTCCATATATCCAATAGCCACTTGACTACTTAACCTATTTTTCTCATTTTACTGTTAACCACTTTCCATAATTAGAAAGTTCTCCATTTACTTTATTATTTAAATAATCCTCTTTGACTTTGTCACTTCACTTTATTATTTAAATAATTTCTTCTTTGCAAGCACTTTGACTTCTTTGACCTTTTGGGGCTTCAAACCAACATATGAGGGTCCTCCAAATTCATAAGGCCATAACTCTCAAACCGTGAGGAGTTATGTGACGTTCCACATACCACCGGAAATGGAATTACATGTAATACCCATCTAGAATAGTCTTACCTTCAAATATATTAAAACTCATACCATTATACATCAAACAAACGTGGTTCCATTACCCAAACCTTTGTGCTACTGTAATTCTCTATCGGACTTTGTCCAAGGGTTGAAATCAATCACTAAGGGTTGACATGAATCTACAATATCACTCTCCAATGGTTGACATCAATGACAACCAACAATCCATACCAACTATCCATCAACCTAAGCTAACTGTCTGATAATCTCCCCCTTTTGAAAGTGATGGAAACACCAACATTAATGGAAATACTTAGTCATGATAACATTCATGCTTATACTCCTCATCAATGTTTCTATCTCTCCCACTTTTACATCAATGAAAAAGGTTATCTCCCTTTGGGGATGCTCCCCCTGACTGAACTCTCCTTAGGTTGCTACCCCTCTCTACATTCCTTTTTTCTCCCTCTCCAAGCATTTCTATCCTGCATCTGATAAATCTCTGCCCCTTTGTCATCAATGGAAAAGGTATCTTTCCATCTAGGGCTTCTCCCCTTAATTGAAATGTCCTTGGGGATATATTCTTTGACTGATATCTTCCTGAAATTGATCTCCCAACCTGAATTTTCCTATTTATGGTGCTTCCTCATGTACATATTAGACATATAAGTTAAGCATTCAAAAGCATACATTTTAGAGTAGAAATTAATCCTAGTCTCTATCAAAGATACTCAAAGGCTTCCTGTGGAAGCGGTTTTGTAAATATGTATTCCACTTGTTCTTTTGTGCCCACATATTCAACTCTGATTTTCTTCTCTGCAACCTGTTCCCGTAGAAAGTGATACTTGATTGGAGTGTGCTTCGTCTTAGAGTGCATCACCGAGTTATTTGAGATACTGCTGACACTTGTATTATCATAATATATTGGAATGGGCTCATCATACTCAACTTGTATATCTGTCAGAGTTTGTTTCATCCATAGAACCTGTGTACAACATGATGTTGTTGCAATATACTCTACCTTGATAGTAGATAAATATGTTGATGATTGTTTCTTTCTTAGCCATGATACTAAACACTCACCCAAGTAGAACGCTGCTCCACTGGTGCTTTATTGGCCATCAATGCAACCTACCCAATCTGCATCTGTGTAGGAAATAAGTGATAGATCCTTTCCTTTTGGATACCATAATCTAAACTCTTTTGTTCCTTTGAGATATCTGAAAATCCTCTTCACTTCTAATACATGTGATTCCTTTGGTGCTGCTTGAAACCGTGCCACATGTCCAACTGCTTGCATTACATCTGGTCTGGATGTTGTCACATATAGTAGGCTACCAATCATTGACTTGTATTTCCTCTGATCTGTAGACTTTGAATCATCATATTTTATTAACTTGCAATTGGTTTGCATGAGAGTGATAACTAGTTTGGAATCTTCCATTCCAAACCTCTTTATCATTTCTATGATATACTTGGTTTGAGAAATAAAAAATCTTTGACTGCTTTGATGTATATGAAGACCTAGAAAGAAGGATAGTTCTCCAAGTAATGACATTTCAAATTCATTTTGCATGTCCTTTGCAAATTTTTGGCTTAAATTGTCACCAGGGCTTCCAAAAATAGTATCATCAACATAAACTTCAATTAATAAAATACTATCTTGAGTTACCTTGATGTAGAGGTTGTTGTCTACACTTCCTTTTCTGAACCCTTCCTACTGTAGATATTTATCTAGTCTAGAGTACCATGTTCTTGTCCACTTTCATATATCTATCCAAACCTGTTAAGTACTCTTACAAATCCATATATGTCCATATTGTCCAAGACTCTACTTGAGCAACTGTCCATAATGCTGATCCATTTATCACTATACTATCATGAAGTCTTGATTAATGTATAAAACTATACTTCTGCTAACTGACTGCTTTGGATCTATCTACTCAAACTCTGCAAGTTTGTTGAAGGATGGATCTTTGTTCAATCACAGCTATCGCATAGAATCCCCCTGTCTAATATTCATATTGCTTGGGAGTCTCTAAGCCGGATGGCTCAGAACAATTCCTGCTTTGATGTGTATTCATCATCATCTTCATTGGTAGATTCATAATCTCTCTGAGCTCTAGCTTCTTTCTTTCTATCTATGGATTCATCTTTCATTACAATACCTGAAAGTACAATCTCTTGAACCTATTCCTTATTTACTTTTCCTTCTTTTCTTTCATTTATTTTCCAAATATTTCTATATCCAACATCCTTCTTTTTCTCTGTAGATTTTTCTTCATCTCGTTTTATTGCCAATCTTGTGATATCTGGGACCTGGTGTTTGTTCACATGTTCTTCCTATTTTCTTATCCATACTTTCTTATATCTGATATCAATGTTATCTTTCATGGAAGTATCAATCATGCTTCTAAAATCAGGAGCTATGTGTCCATTGTTATGACATTTGTAACATTCAGTGTTATGTGGGGCCACATAGGCATTTCTTTCTTGAACATTTATTTTATAATCCTTGCAATCTACAACCTTATGTCCAAAGTTAGTACAATAAAAACAATGACCATAAAAGAAATTTGCATACCTGGGAGTGAATGATCTTCTTTGTGGTGTATTCCTTTTTCCTGCAAACCTTGAAGTTGTCTAATCATGCATGGGGGAGGCAATCGAACTATTGCCTCAAAATTTAAAGTATCTACCATGATCCCAGTCTTAGCAACTAGAAAAACCAAAATATGACCAGACTTAATGCAAAATATGCACTTGTGAGGGTTCAATCAGATTCCATAGTAACGACATCTTTCAAAAACAGGTCGAAGGCACATAGCATGATCCACTCTCTTGCGAGAGAAAGCAACAATATCACCAAGGTACGCTTTGACTACATGCTTAAGATCGTGAAAAGAAAAAGTAATGCCACGCTAAAAGGTTGCTCCGACATTTTTAAGGCCGAAAGGCATTTTTCGGTATGCAAAAGTACCCCAAGGACAAATAAATTTCATCTTGTGTTGATCCTCAAGTTTGATTTGAATTTGGTTATATCCTGAAAATCCGTCCATAAAAGAAAATACTTCACTTCCCACAGACTCGTCGAGAATATGGTCGATGAAAGGTGTCGATAAATTGTCTTTAGGATAGGCCTTGTTCAGGTCATGAAAATACATACATACATGGATGGTTCCTTACTTCTTATCTACATGAATGGGGTTGGATACCCATTTAGTCAAGGGAACTGGGTAGATGAAACCAAATTTAAGTAGCTTCTCCACCTCTACCTTAATAGCAGGGGCTATTCGAGGGTTGACATCTCTAAGACGTTGTCGAATAGCTTAACATCCAAATAAGTTCTAATCTCATGTTCGAAAATACAAGGGTTGATTCCTGGCACTTCATATGACCAAGCAAATACATCTCGAAATTCCTTGAAGAGTTCGATGTAGATTGAGATTTCTTCTGGCGAACAATCCACACGGATATTTACATTTTCAACCTTGCCAGGGGTACGACAGATATCGATCGTGACGGTAGGAGAAATAATTGCCATGTTTCCTTTGGCATAAATGTCATGCACATTAAATGGAACTACGATGTGACTGACTATCTCGCTCAAAGTAGATCGAAAGTCATATTGTTTGATTCTTTCAAGCTCTAAGAGAAAATAAGAGAGGTGATGCATATCGTCTTAGGGTTTGTGGAACCATTCATGGATTCAATGATAGCTTCATTTGAAGGCAAATTATCATCGAGGAAATCATGTGAACAAGACAATGGAGTGGGCCACACAGGCCTAAGAATGAGATCCTCCCCGTCCGTCGGTGAGGGAATAAGATTGGGATCGACAGAAGAGTTAAGCACAACTTGATACACAATCTCTGCTACCGATAGTGGCATGGCCATTCCAACATGAAACTGACCTTCACAAGACAAAGTCAGGGAAGGTAGGGTCCACGAATCACTAAAATAGGAAGTGTGGAAAGGAATGGACCTCTCTATCGAGATGGGCCTACTGGACATGGCATAAATGTGGTGACTCAGTGTCGTGAAGTCAGAGGTACCCATAAGGGAAGAATACATTCTGACACCGATATTCTCAGTTGTCGATTGAGAATTGTCGATCACAGGGATTGAAGGTCCAATAGATACCTTAGGACTAGAGTACACAAAGGATAATCGGTTGATCATCATGATCTTCCCTTCATGAGGAAAACAAAGAGTGTGAAAGATAGACGATATGACGATGACCATAACATAGGTCCAATTGCATCCTAGTAACAAGTTATAATCAATAGGCACATCAAATACCTCAACTTCCACCTCTACCATCTTCCCACCTAACTGGACCAGAAAGGCAGGGAGAATACCATGAGGGCAGAAGGAATGACCGTCAAAAGAAGTCAACATGTTCAATGACTTAGAAAGAGTCAGAGAACTGAGATATTTCCAACAGATCAAGGACATCACACATGTAGCAATGCCTTCATCAACAACCACATGTTTGATGGTATAGTTTGAGTACTCCACATGAATTTGGAGAGCCACATGGTAAGGCAAGTGAGGCGTCACATCTGTGATGTCAAACTTGATAAGTTTTGAGACACTAGGTTCTAGAACTCCTAAAGCAGATAGTAAGGCATTCCTCTTTGAAGGACACATTTGGAGTACCTCCAAAGCCGACATCGCACAAGGGGTTTGGCCCAGGTCCTCAACAATAAAGTAGTTATGGGCGGCTCTAGCATTTGGATTATGGGTAGAGCGCTTGAGTACTCATTTTGGAATACGAGGCGGTGGCTTTGGTTTCTCAATCTGTAAAGTCATCTCTAGAGGAGGAGGAGGAGACTCTATACCAAGAATAGCTTGTGAAGAGATATAATCTCGATATCGAAAGGATACATTAAATTTCACATCGACCATATTTAAACATAAACGGTCTCCATCTTGTAATTGTTGGTTCTGATTCCCATTAGCCACATTTTCGGTGTTTGAGGAGCTTGAGGCCAGGTGTTGATTATGTGGGAATGGATTCATCAGCACGACGAGTGATTGAGATAATAGCCTCACAGCTTCTGCAAGTTTGGGGCATAAATGGGTAAGGTGATCATCTGTGCAAAGCTTACAAGGAAACTTCATCTTACGTCTTTCTCATTTTCCCTCTCCAACATTATTAGATTTCTTCTCATTATTACCATTGTCCTTGGGTTTATTACCGTTTTTCCCACCCTTACGATTGTTGCATCCTTTATTCTTATTCTTGTATGGTTGTTGGTTACCGTTTGGGTTAGCAGATAATTTCATAGAATGTACATCTACCGACTGAGTGGTGTTGGAAGACACAGAAAAAGTTGGCCCTCCTGCAGACTGGTTTAGAGACAAGTCTTTCATATGGATTGTCACCAAGTCTGTGGAATTTACATTGGTGGTGCCTACAATGCCATCGGCATGAGGTTCGGGATTTTGTCTAGGGTCGTAAATAGACCATGGTGCATTCGGAAGAAGGTGGTATAACATCCCAGACTGAGCATATATCAAGTCTAACCGTTGGGCTCTAAAGATAGCTTCTTCCTCAGTGGTGACCTCGGAAGTAGCAACATCCTTTGAGATAGGAGCATGCAAATAATTAAGAAACCATTCTAAAAGAAAGGTCCAGGGTATATGGGTTTTAATCAACCTCTTCCATCTACGCCACTCCTAGATGTGATCTGAGATATGAGTGGCGGTGTCTTGATGTAAAGTCAACAGAAGTTATAGGCCAGCATCGTAATGAATGAAAAATTGGAAGTGGTTAAGGAAGACCATCACCAACTGACTAAAAGTCCCATATGTCCCCATATTTAGCTCAATATACCATTTTTCAGCAACTCTGATGAGGGTGCATTAAAATAATATTGAATAGATAGAATCATCATTAAGGGAATTCGATGAGCACCAAAGTTGAAAGGTAGTGACATGATCACCAAGATCCTCTCCATTCTTATCCTCAAACTTTGGGATGTCTGAAGGAAGTTTGGTGGGGATGGGGGGCCATGTAGGATCATTACTCATGGGTTCATTCATTAACTTAGTCATATATGGTAGATTAAGTGTGGCCATAAAAGGGAGACGGGGTTGCGGCGTCTAGCCCCAAGCTCCCAGGAAAGATTGTGCTTGAGGATTTGCATCCCATCCAGAGTTCTGGTAAGAACCATTTCCCTGTCTGAGATTATAAGGCCCTCCTTCGAACTGATTCGTATAAGGTGAGTTTGGAATCATTCCATCAGGAATGTTCCGTTGAGGTTTATAGAAATTTCCCCCAGCTGGATTAGCTCTGGGTTGACGGTTTCCAAAAGCGTGAAATTGACCTCCTCTGAGTGGGAATCCGAATAATAGAGGTGGATTCATCATGCCAAAAGTAGTGGTCATAATGTGCATCGAGGATTTAGGGGTATAGGACAGAACTTGAGCAGAATATTGTCTGCCAGGTTGGTTTCTCCACCCAGAGGTAAGAGGATTAGACCCGGGGTTAAAAGTAGGGACACCTCCCATATTAGGAGTCATTTGAGGGATTTGAGAACAACCAAATGAAAAAGGAGTGTAAAGAGGTTTACTGCCCCCAAGCCCAATGCTAACATTAGGGCTAGCAGTTGGGATGGAGTTCAAAAACTGCGAGGTAAAGTTGGGCATACTATACGAAGAAGGACTAGAAGCCATAGGGATGGACTGAACATTATAGCCTGGTGAGTGGCCAAGAGACCCAAAAGGGTTCGAGGCGGTAGCTTGAGCATTCAGGCCAAGCCATAGTAATGATAGGTGCCTCAAGAACTACAACCATTGAGGTTGCAGGAGTCGAAGGGGTGCCATTAACTATAGTAGGTGTGGGAGTCGAAGGGCTCCCAATGTTCTGAAGACTAGGCTCAATACTCATCCTTGTAGAATCACAAATCTGAATGGTGGATGTGTGTGTACCACTCCTAATAACTCTATTCATTTTAGAAGGAAAAGACTCGAAATACGATGGTAACTGTAACAAGAGACGGGACCGACAGGGAGGCTAGTCTGACTCCACAATGACTTAAGATTCTAAATATACAAAATATATCCTAAGGGCAGCTAGTAATCAAAGAGCACACCAAAATTCAAACGACCAATATGAACACAAAGAGGGTAAAGTGGTTGAGTGGCCTCCCTCCCTAAATAAGGTATGTCTCGCCCAACAAGGGCTTGAGACTCCCTGCTAAAGATCAGAGGTAACATAATCAGTAATAAAGGCCCTTGTGGGCTTAACAATCAGTTGGTCAGATCCCCCTGGATAGGCAATCCTCCATAAAGGTTGTGTGTTGTTTGACCCTTATCAAACCCAGGGTACCTGCAGAATAAACCTTGCAAGTAACCTATGAGACACCTAAGTCAAGCAACTAATAAACCACTATATAACCGATGCACAAGCGAGCGGTCATAAGTCAGGTCCACCGTATGGGTAGGGTAGAAAATCTTGAAACCTTGAAGGTACTTCCTCTCACGGAGGTAAAATCACTCGCAAGATCCCTAGATACGAATAGATCCCCATAAATATCTTTGATGCTAGGAAGGTATCAGAGGGATATCCCTTCAATCGACTTTGCGTGACCTCGTGATTAACTCCAGTGTGAGCAGAGCCTCCTGATATTACGAATTATACAATGGATTTCTCAACTCCCTTTCTTAGAAACATATGTTGATTTAATTGCCTTGGAGAAATTTACTCACAAAATCCTATTCCAAGGCACTAAATCCTAAGCTAGTTTGTGTACCCAAGAAAATAAAATTGTGACTCATCAATTTTAAATTATAGCGTTAATTTTATTGGCCATGATTACTCAAAAGGGTATGGTAGTGAAACTCATGATGTTATGACTCTGCAAGAAAATTAAATATGAAAATAATGCAAAGTCCTAACTTTAACTTTCAATGAATGATATGCTTCTAAAATCCAATGCAACTTTCGATTTCAACTCTGCAATTCTGAAGTAAAATGCAATCATTCACTATATGTACTAAGTTAATGACAAGGAATCAACAAGACAAAAATGCCAAGCAATGCAAAATGCCTATTTTTTGTATTTTCAATATAATAAAATGAAAATGCACAGAGTGAAAAGCAACTTGATATATAAAATCCTCTGTGTATAGAAAGTGATAACTCAAGTAGGATATCAAGAAAAAAACACCCATCCAAATGTACAAGGACAATAAAAAAAGAAAAGATGATGAGAAATACTCCGCCCAGAATTTCAACCAAATATAGGTTTCTTGTCATCCCACAAGCACTTAACAGGCACTATAGAGACCCAAGAAGGCTCAACAAACATCGAATCCCACCCAGTAGTCACCAGACCAAGCAAAAAAGAAAGGAAAAATGATGTACGCGACTGTTCAGGAAAACAAAGCGTATATACGCATCTTGTAGGGAGACAACTTGCGTATGTACACGACTGTCAAGGCAAAAGGCATGTATATGCTTCAAAAAAAGGCCAGGCAAGGGAGAAAGGTAGAGAACTCAGACCCAGAGTGAAAAGAAGCTGTCAAGCCATGATGCGACAAGAAACACAATAGAAACGAGATCAATCTAAGGAGAAAAGTACTCCAAACCCTAAGAAATAAGATCCAATCCCCAGTATGGTTGCCAATTATGTTACAAGGAAAATCTCTCTATGGATAGGGTAAACCACAACAGATGCAAATGACTGCAGAAATCAACTATTTTCTCAAGTATGCTATGAAAATGAATATGCTAGCAAGACAAGATAAAAGGCCTACCTCATCTAGACGTTCGATGAAGTCCACCATTGATCACTTGACCCAAATAAATATACCTGCAACTAGTCCTCAACAACCAAGAAAAACAAGAATATTGATGGGTTTTCTATATGCACTAAAAACCCTCAATTAAATTGTCAACTTGGGGTAAGTAAACTTAGATTTGTAGAACTATATGTGCCAAGGCAGAAGAGATAGAGGCAGTATAGTATAATTAAGGAAATGGTCTATCTGAGGGATAATCTACTTAAGCAAAGACTATCAATGAGAAAATCCCATCAAGGAACTTAAACTATTTACCCTAAGTAACTTTTGAACAATGGATCGATGGATTGTCCTAGGAAAGAAAATGAAAACCTTAAAATGAACAACTTAATCAATCTAATGAGCAAAAGCAAGTCATCTATTTAATATATTCAACTTGATGAAAAATAACAACAACAAACTAATCTAATCAATGTATTCAAATTAATGAGCAACAACAAGTAAACAAGCAAACAAGCAAGCAACTACCCTATTAGAACTTATGCAGCAAGTAAATTAATAAAAAATACTCAATAGGTAACTAATCAAACTATTAGCAGGTGAACTCTATTCTTAAGATAAAAACTCATAATTACTTCTAATCTACAAAGGGAAATCTTAACCTATTGAATTAAAAGCATCCTGACAATATTCAGAGATTAATCCACAACTACTCTTTAATCTATAATAACAAGAAAACTTCAAATATAATGTTGATGATTATGTCTTCAGTGTCTTATGACATCATGATGGCATTTAACAATTGGTGATAACTCAAGAGGGATAAATTCAATATTAACTTCTATAGCGAAATGAAAAGTATGAATCAAGCAGTCTAACGAGAACTTAACCATTATAGAAGAAATAGCAACTACCTTGAAAATCCATGTGATCCTCAATTTACACATTAATCTCAATGATAAAGAAAACATTATTCTATTTAATACAAATGCACTCCTATGCTAATATAAGCAAATTCATACCATTAGAGACTTATAACTAAAAACTAAACTCAAAATCAAACTTGGAATTAAAATTGCAATCTAGATCTAGAATGGAAATTGCATGAAGTAAATTAAACTAATCCTACTATTAACAATTCAAATTGCAAATCGAAATACTCATAAAAACATAACTCAAACCCTACTTCTATCTCAACATACTACGAGAAAATTGATAAGCAAACTGAATAGAAAACTAGACAAGCAAACTAAATAGAAAACTAGATAAGCAAACTAAGAATCAAAATTAAAACTAGTAACTATTCATCCATCGAAAATTTGACAAAGAAACTCTATACTCTGTTTTACTATGCTTTAACCCAATACTTTGTTCTACTTTAATTTGCAAAAATTCAACTATCATTTAATCACACAACAAGGTTAGTAGCTAAGATTGCAAGTTATTACTAATTAATTAAAAATACATGGCATATTAACACTATCCTTCACAAGCAACATGCACAAAGGAAATTGAAATAAGTAAGCTATGAACAACAAACATACAACATGTAAAATGATAAAAATGCATATAAAAGAAAATGGAAGAAATGACACTTGCACAACTCGAATACACAAGCTAACCAACTAAATATTCACCCATACCACTAGTGGCCCCCCAACAAGTTGTGGCTGCTCCTCAACAATGAATCACGAGCTCAAGCACCACGATTTTGGCATTTAAATTAAAAACATAGTCTTGCACAAGTTTATAGAGACATCTTTGAATTACACAACAAAAACAATTCTAGCTTCACAATTCTTAACTTAACTTATGTCTGACCACTACTATGGTATTTATAGCAGTCAGAATTCGAGAGGTCGACCACTGGAAGGGTCGACCTTCTCTAAAAACAAAAAATTACATTAAATGTGCTAAAACTTCCTGTGGCTTATAAAAACCAAACGAGACACTCAATTCTCATCATAACAACTCAATCCAATATGTCAAGAGCTCAGTAGCTGGAGGCCACGAGCATGAGAAAAACCCATGTCGCCAATTAACCCAACACAGGTCATCGATATAACAACTGCCAACTCACCCACGGTTTTAGTGCTGGATGGAGTGTCAGACATAGTGCTGGATGGAGTACTTGATGGAGTACCGGACGAGCTACTGGATGGAAAACATGATGCAATTTTTCCCTGGTATAAGCTATGACGATTTGATATAAGAATCCTTCAAAACTTCTTCAAAATAGTAAAATATACATATAATACCGATCAAAAAGGATCTAATCATCATAATTAATTTAACAAAATCACGAGCCCAACATTACCCCCACACCTAAGATTTTCTAGGTCCCACTTCAAAAAAAAATGAATTTCTTCATATGACTAGAATTGCTAAGAAGGATTAGCTTTAGAAGCTTCTCCCTCTTGTCCTGAATATTTTGTCAGGTGCCTCTTATGATGTTTCAATTGTTTCCTGAGGTTGCGATTGGTTTTGTTCATTTCATCAACCAATCGTTGGAGGGAATTCACCTTTTCTTGTTGTAGTATTGCATTGTCATGGTGAAGATGCTTATCCAAAGTATTCCTCTCTTCCAATTGTTGCAGCAACTGATCATTTTCTTGTTTATATTTTTAATGGTTGGAGCAAGATCAAATATCTCAAAGGAGGGCTTGGATTCCTTGAAATATGTAGAAAGTCTATCAATTTTGGGATCTGGGGTAGGCATCTGTGAGGTAGGAGTAACAGGAGGTTTATGAGGAGAAGTAGGTTCAGATTTTGTCTTTCTATGAGGCTTCAATTCTTCTATAGACACTTCCCTAAGTATTTTATGAGGGATTTCGAGATAAGAGGATACTTGGATAGGGTTTGAAGTGGTTGAGGGTTTTTCATAACGTTTTCCTCTTGTATTTATGGTACTCTTTCGAAAATATCCTCTATTGAATTGATTAGCTCCTCTCCTGTTTGTGGGGACTACAGGGAAGTCTTGTTGAATTACCTCTTGTAACTTTTTGGGTATAGGATCAATAGATGTTGAAGGCATTGGAGAGTTAGCAATAGGATTCTTGGTCTTCTTGCCGGAGGAGGTTGCAGGGGTATCAACAATTTTCTTGGACTTTTGGTCTGGTAAAGGGATATCTTGAGAAGGAAGTTTTGGAGTCTTTGGAGAATGGGGTTTCGATGGAGTAACATTCCCTAACCTGAGTGATTTCTTACTACTCTTGATTGTAAGGTGGGGGTTTGAAAATTGGTAAATGAACTCATCCCATGTTTTCCCCTGTTTTTCCAATTCGTCTAAGACAAGTAGTTTGATAAGGCCATGGTGGAATATGTTGTTATGGGGATTGGTTACATTCTTCTGTACTTGGGAAGACATCTTCTCGAGACTCTTTAAGAAGTAAAAGGGAAAATTCAATGGCTTATTGAATTGAAAGTGAGCTAATAATCGAAAGTGGCAGGCTTTAAAAGAAAAATATCTACCTTCGCATGTGATCATTCTGGTGATGACTATGAGAGGGTTGATTATCTCCTCTTTAATCCACTCCTTGGAGTATCCCTTAGCTCCAAATATGTTCTGAAATTCAGGTTTGAAGACCCTTTTATAGCTTGCTCGTGGCAACTGGTAATGTTTAAACCAGTGGTCTCCAACTCTTGGGAGCTTTGTGGCTGATGAAATTGATTCCTCGGAGACCACAAAGGTGACAGACCCCATGCGCTATCTTTCCATCAAACCTAGGGAGAATTGCATAGAAACATCATCATCGTGGCCCTGCAAATGAGCCAAGAATGACCTCCACCATGCGCCAAGGAACACTTCTCTACACTGTGTGAACTCGGGGATGGAAAAGAGGTCAGCATAGGAGGACAACTTATACCATTTGGGCATGGTGACAGTGTGGAGAAATGGACAACGGGTGGAGTTCAACAGAGGATAGGCGCAATTAGACCGAGGATGAGCACAATTAAGCAGAGGGCGAACATATTTGAGCAGAGGGTGAATGTGTTGCATAAATGGGATAACCAATTGAGCGATCCCTTCATTTTTGAATGCGCCCTAGGTGGAAATGGTTGCATTCATCACACACAAGTTTCCATGCGTGAGCATGAGTGCACTGATTTTGAATTTGAAGGCATGTTTTGTGAGACAATCGTAATGATGAAGAGGTTAGATCAACGTCCAAGTCTTTGACTTGGACATTTGATTATAAAAATGTCTAAGGATTGTATCATTTAATCTCAATTTCCATTAACTAATTCAAATAAATGCAATTGATTCTTGGTTACCTGAAATCGTGGACATTAAATGGCGTATACATCTTGTCTGATCCTTCATATGGCGTGTCATCCTACACCTCATATGGTATTTTAAATGGCACCTCATACGACACTCCATATGGTACCCCTGTGAGAAACGAATTTTATTCCTCCTATAATGGATGTTTTATCCAGAACCTTCAGTCTTAAAATGATGTTTTTAGTCACAATGGATAGGAGCAGAGGCATGATAAGAGTGTTCCATTATTATTTGTTTTTCCATCATGCTCACACAATCCATTATTCTATATCATATTTTATAAGGCATATAATCATAACTATGTAATGAGTAGTTTGTAAGAAAAAAATAGTTAAGTAGTTAGTTAAGGATATGTACAACAGTTTATAACACATAGGGAATTATCATTTCAAAATAAAATAACTGTTGATATAATATCCTGTATTATGAAAACAATACACATAAATTTTTACAAAGATTCTATTTCTTCTAGGCAGTGTTATCATTCGTCAACTCATGAAACCCCTCCCCCACACCTAAGTATTGTGACACCTCACAATAAAAAACATAGGAAACCAATCAGTTCTCCCAATAGCTGAAGATTTGCAGCTTGTTAAGTGTAGAGATAAATTTCACAAATCAGTCTGACGAGATGGTTAGAATATGGCCCCACCTATAGGATAAAACATCCTATTGTTACACATTATTTTCGTCATCCCTATGATCTCTAATGATGTAAACCTATATGTTGCCTTCAGAGGGGTCAGTGGCCTGAGTTCCTAAAGAGAGAAGGGAGAAGAACTTTTCCTGAGAAATAAAGTTGCATTTTCCTATGTAAAAACCTTATAAAAAAGGAATTTCGCAGGTTTCTATATAGGCAGGGTGCGAGAATGACCCATTCTTGCAGGTTGCACTATAGCTAGGGTGCGAGGTGTTCACATGTTGCTCTATAGCTAGGGTGCGAGAATGCCTGCACGTGGGAAAAATGAGCGTTTTCTCGAATCTTCTAGAAGGAGAAACTTCTATGGTGAGGTGGCATCCGAATGGTTTGGATCTTACTTGCTTTCATGATTTAGTGGGATCATCCTAACCTCCTCACCTTATCTTCTTCAACTTATAAAAGGAGAGGGATTCCCATGGAGAAAGTTAGCTTGAGCTTGGGTTAGCTTTGTTGGTTCTTGAGCTTGTTAGCTTTGGCTTGGTTAGTGTGGCTTTGAGATTTGCTTTGTCAAGATAGATTGTGAGTAGCTATCAGATCTATGGTCTTAGAATCCTTGGAGCAAGAAGTGTGTGGGGAACGAAGGACAGTTGGAAGGACTTTACGACATCAAGGCCATGGTTGTAATCTCTCTTTCACATTTAATATGATACAGTCATATGATTCTTTCCCATAAAGTTAGTTCCACTTTATTGTATAACTCCTTGATCATATACATAGATTCACTATTGAATAGATTTTGCTTTCTTCACTCCACTTGGTTTGTACTATTTTGGTCTTGACTATACAAGAGCATTGGAGCGAAGCGGGAGCAACAAAGACCAACGGAAGTGATTATAAGGTATGCAACTTATTCTTGCCTCTTAGTTCATTCAATGGTTAGAATCTAGGGAAAGAGTATTATTATGTCTTGCTTTGTTCTAGATCCAGGTGGATCTAGGGAGATCGGTTTGTTTCCGCACTTACAGATTTATCCAATAACACCTATATATAGTTAAGAAGAGGTAGGCGAGAGAGTTTCAAGATAGTCTCAAAGTTAGCTCCCAATGGAAAATTTATGGAGTTCATTAACCTTATCTTAACCATAAATACTTCGTGTCAGCTTTGTCTACAAAAAATATCATACATCAGGACAAGTTTAAATTTCTTATTTATTTTTTTGTCAGATTATCATCCTCGCTAGGTAGAGTGCCCCACTTCCAGCAAGAATGTTTAGTACTCCAATGGGTTTACCTAGTCATACCATAGGCTGGTACCTGCTACCAGCAGACCTGTTCAGTATCCTAGAGGGTTAGCCTCTTACACCCTCAGATACTGGTGCTCCCTCTATTAATATTTTTAGTATAAGATTGCTTTGTGCAAGAAGATGGGGGGACAACTCAGAAAACAACTTTTTCTTTCTTTTTTCAATTGGGATAGTATTTATGTTAGAGGATGACTTTCCGTTATATATTCCTTAGTGATTTTCCTGATGTAAGGGGTACTTAAGTGGATGTAGCCTATCTAAATATATGATATAATCAAGTATTTTTAGTGTGTAGTGGATGGTACCATTGGGAAAGAACAGAAATGTATCTTTAGGCTCAACTCACTTTCTTCTTTTTTAATTTATTGTGATGTTTCCATGGCTAACCGCTAATGAGACCTCCTTCTTAATATTTAATAAAGATATTGTACTTACTTACTCAGGGTTCTTGGGGAAACTATATGAGTGACCTCTAAGCTTGATGGTTACGATATCACTTCCTTATATAGTGGTGAAGGTTTAAGAGCAACTACTATTTAAGATGCCTTGAGAAGAAGAAGATGAAAATCCTTGCAAAAATATGGCTAATTATAGCAAGTCATTATTCATTTGATTCTTAGTAGACAAAAAGGTTCAAGTATAGAAATATTTGGAAGAAAGATCCTTCTTTTATATTTCCTTGAAATTGTCTACTCCTGGTGAAATAAATACCTATAGAAATATCTAGAATTGTTTATCAACAAAATTTAAAATTATTTACATATGTACAGTTAGAAATTCAGAAAACATTCAAGAATAAGGGGGGATTTCCCCATCTACTAAGGCCAATGCCTTGTTAGTTTAAATGACCTGTAGAAACTCTTCTTTAGAAATGGGCATGCGATAAAGTTTGATTTGGTGTCCATTTACTACAAAGGATACTTGTCCATTGTCTATTGTTTTGATTTTCACAGCCCCATTGTCATACACAGTGACTACCTTGTAAGGACCCAACCACCAAGTGGTGAGTTTTCATTTGAAGGTTTTAAATTGGGAGTCAAACAACAAAGCCCAATCACCGGGTTGGAAGTGTTTCTTCTTAATAAAATTGTGATGCCACTTGCTCCTCTGATTTTGGACTAAAATTGTTTGTTGGATAGCATCTTGCCTAATCTCATCCAACTCATTTAATTGTAGGGCTCATTGTTTCTGAGCCTCATCTAAGTTTAATCCCAATTCTGCAGCAATACAGAAGGTCCTTACTTGGAATTCTATTGGTAGAAGTACTTGTTTCCCGTACACTAGCTCATAAGGGGTATGCCTAGTGGTGTTTATCCAGGTGGTTTGATTTGCCCACAAATCCTCTGGAAGACTATCAACCCAATCCCAATGATGTAATTGAACAGTCTTGGTTAAGATAGCTTCCAGAACTTTGTTTGTAGACTCTACCTGACCATTAGCTTGTGGGTGGTATGGAGACGATTTACAGTGTTTAATCCCATATTTCTCTATTAGTTCTCTCATCATCTTGGAAGTGAATTGAGTGCCTTGGTCTGTAACAATTTCATGAGGAACACCGAAGCACGTAAAGATGTCTTAATTAATTTAATGAGAAAAAACAAGCCATATATTTAATCTATTCAACTTAATGAACAATAACAACAACAAACTAATCTAATCAATTTATTCAAATTAATGAGCAACAACAAGAAAACAAGCAAGCAAATACCCTATTAGAACTTATGCAGCAAGTAAATTAATCAAAAGTACTCAACAAGTAACTAATCGAACTATTATCAAGTGAAGTCTATTCTTAAGATAAAAAATCATAATTACTTCTACTCAACAAAGGGAAATCTTAACCTATTGAATTAAAAGAACCCTGACAATATTGAAAGATTAATCGACAACTACTCTTTAATCAATAATAACAAGAAAAATTCAAATATAATGTTGATGATTATGTCTTCGGTGTCTTATGACATCACGATGGCATTTAACAATTAGTGATAACTCAAGAGGGATAAATTCAATATTAACTTCTATAGCAAAATGAAAAGTATGAATCAAGCAGTCTAATGAGAATTTAGCGATTATAGAAGAAATATCAACTACCCTGAAAATCCATGTGATCCCTCAATTTACGCATTAATCATCAACGATAAAGAAAACGTTACTCTATTTAATTCAAATGCACTCCTATGATAATATAAGAAAATTCATACCATTGGGGACTTATAACTAAAAACTGAACTCAAACTCAAACCTGGAATTAAAATTGCAATCTAGATCTAGAATGGAAATTGCATGAAGTAAACTAAACTAATCCTACTAGTAACAATTCAAATTGAAAATTGAAATACTCATAAAAACATAACCCAAACCCTACTTCTATCCCAACATACTACAAGAAAATTGATAAGAAAACTGAATAGCAAACTAGATAAGAAAACTAAATAGCAAACTAGATAAGAAAACTAAGAATCAAAGTCAAAACTAGTAACTATTCATCCATCAAAACTTTGCCAAAGAAACTCTATACTCTGTTTTACTTTGTTTTAACCCAATACTCTGTTATACTTTAATTTGTAGAAATTCAACTATCATTTAATCACATGGCGAGGTTAGTAGCTAAGCTTGCAAGCTATTACTAATTAATTAAAAAGACATATCATATTAACACTATCCTTCACAAGCAACCTTCACAAAGGAAATTGAAACAAGTAAGCTATGAACAACAAACATACAACATGTAAAATGATAAAAATGCCTATAACAGAAAATGGAAGAAATGACAATTGCACAACTCGAATACACAAGCTAACTAGATAAATATTCACCCAGACCACTGGTGGGCCTCCCAGTAGGTCGTGGCTACTCCTCAACAACGAATCACGAGCTCAAGCAACACAATTTTGGCATTTAAATTAAAAACCCAATCTTGCACAAGTTTATAGAGACGTCTTTGAATTACACAGCAAAAACAATTCTATCTTCACAATTCTTAACATAACTTATGTTTGACCACTACTGTGGTATTTATAGCAGTTACAATTCGAGAGGTCGACCACTGGAAGGGTCGATCTCCTCTAAAAACAACAAATTACATTAAATGTGCTAAAACTACCTGTGGCTTATAGAAACCAAACGAGCCACTCAACGCTCAACATAACATCTCAATCCAATATGTCAAGAGCTCAGTAGCTGGAGGCCACAAGCATGAGAAAAACCCATGTCGTTGATTCGCCCAACACAGGTTGTCGATATAACAACCGCCAACTCGCCCACAGTTTTAGTGTTGGATGGAGTGTCGGACGCAGTGTCGGATGGAGTACTGGATGCAATGTCAGATGGAGTACCAGACGAGATACTGGATGGAAAAACGCCCTGCAATTTTTCCCTGGTATAAGATATGACGATTTGATATAAGAATCCTTCAAAACTTCTTCAAAATAGTAAAATATACAAATAATACTGGTCAAAAAGGATCTAATCATCATCATTAATTTAACCAAATCACGAGCCCAACACATATGGTGATATTATATAATGTTAGGACATTCAATAGCATAATCCATTAATAAACAAGACAAATATGCCCATGGAATAATAATTCGATATATATGAAAGATATCAATTGGACAGGAAAAGAGTATTTCTATTCATATATGATCAACAGAAGTGAAAATTTTACAGACTTTCGTGTCGGCATGGTTTGGAACCGAGAAACTAAGTTCCTTCCAGCTGGGCCTCCACCACTTCAATCCTCCACCAAAGGCAAGCACATAAGAGAGAAACAATGAGGTTCTTAATCAATAAGGGAAGAGCTTGGGGGATGAACACTATGTTCAAAATTAAAGGACAAAGGGATGCAAACTCAATATGAAGTAAATAATTCCTCAAGAGTAAATTTTCTCTCAAAGTTGAATTCTTTCTCCTTTTCCATAGCTCGGAATTGGCCCATTTATAGCCTTATGGGAAAGATTGCATAGGGTGAGGCAAATCTTGCTATAACACTGTGAGGGATTTCACCATAAGGGGACCACTTTGGAGTTCACCGCAAATTGTCTTCCCGTGAGGGATCTCACCATAAGGGGACCACATTGGAGTTCATCCATTTGTATAACCATGACAAGACGATAATGAGTCATCTTTATACCAATCCAACTACAACTCATTTCTCCATCTTCATCTATGCATACGACTATGACTCCTCTTGACATCAATCCATTTACATCAAGGTCAATACATTATCCATCAATCACTACATTGATATACTATGACAAGACATTGTTCCTTTGACATCAATACACTGACATCAATCCTTTGGCATCAATCACAACATGATCCAACAATCTCCCCCTTTGGCATTGATGGCAATACCAACATTGATGTCAACACCAATCATTGATGGCAACATGTAGACAATTAATTTCTCTACATCAATAGGCATCTCAATCACATCAATGTGACTATCTCTCCCCCTTTGACCTCAATGGAAAAGGTTCATTATCCCCTTGGGGATTCTCCCCCTACTTGAACTCTCCTTGGGGATGCTCCCCTTATCTGAATTCCTTTGATCTTCCTCTGAATAATCTCTCCCTTTTGAACAAGGGATATCACTATGATGTATAGATCATGCTCCCCCTGTGACCATCGCTCCCCCTGGAACTATGCCTCTATTCTCTTTCTGCAAGTATAGGTATATTTTTCAAGTATTTATCTTTGCATCTGATAAATATCTCTTCCTGGAATCATGGGAAGAAGAATGACTTCCCCTATGGGTATGTCTCCCCCTATCTTCTCTTCAATATGAACAATATTCTTCTGTTGCAAATGCCACTATTGAACCCAAACATAGATCAACTTCTCTTTCTATGACGATCCTTGGACTTGTCCATTTATCAAACTCGTGCCATACCATACATCATGAAGCAAAATATATGTCAACAATGAATAGAGAATCACGAACAAAACATCAACGAATTACATCATGTGCCAACGATGCACAATACCCATGTACATCAACCATGTACATCAATACCATATCATATGCCATAAGATATCATCAATGAAGTGCATCAACCATATGCCTCTACCAATCATGCCAACCATGTGCCTCAAACAAGTGTCATATTACTCATGATATGCCTCTACCAAGAACCAAGTGCCACAATCATGTATCTTAATCAATGAAGTGTCTCAAGTATATCATCCATACATCAACAAGTACACCAAAAATGTATCACCACTTGTACCAAGAAATTGTTTCAACCATGCACCAATACCACAACAAGATGAACTACAATCAAGATGTCTCCTCATGAATGTATGCCATATCCACCATAAAACATGTGCCAATCATACTACTAGTAGGTGCCTCTAACAATGTACCAAAAGTGCACCAATAATGCATCTAAGATAGTCTTTCAACACTCAACCATATATCACCACCATACATACAACAATTATGTATGCCATCATGTAATCATGAAAACCTACAAAAAATATGTCAGACCCTGCAACATAGAGTTATACCATCATACCATGCCGCAACTCATATGCATAGCCCTTTTCCCAAGGCTTTCTACCACAAATATGCAGCCTGCTACACAAACAGTTTGCATATGTATGCAACCTATTTATAGGTCAGCTTGCGCATGTACATGACTATTACCATTGTAACCCACATATGCTTTTGAAGATGACAAAATCAAGCTTCCCTTAAGGCTTCCATTATGTTCTAACTATTTAGTTTTCTTCACCCACTTCTGAAAGTGTCCCAGTTTTTTAGAACTTGAGCTTTGAGCTTCCATCCTTTAAAAAATTTCTTCCTTTCTAACTTCATGCCTTCTTCTAGTCATGCTATATGAAGTCCTCATTGTGGACTTTCTTCTTGTGTTCCAACAATCCTGGGATTTGTGGCCAAATCCACTACAACTGTAACATCTCATGGTGTGACAATGAGCAACAATATGTCCTACTTGATTACATCTCCAACACCTTAGGGTGTTATGAAATCTTTCACTATCTTTCCTTGCATAATATCTACATTCCAAATCTTTGTGACTATATTCATTACATGAGTAACATTGACCATGAAAAACATTTCCATACCTTTACTTTGGTGTCCATCTTGAAGGTGTCTCTCTTCTTTGAGGTGTAAAGATGGATTCTTGAAGTCTTCCTTTCTTTGTTCTTTTGAAACTTTCCTTTCATTGTGTTGATGATTGAATTGCAACATTATTTCCATCCTTTGTGAGTGAGGGACTTACCTCATGCTTCTTTGAAGTGCTTCCTTCAACATGTGTAGCTTATTTCTTGTATCCAAGACCTGATTTATCATTTGGTGATCTTTGACTATCCAAGATCTCATTCAAGATTGTTGAGCTATTCAAGAATTTGTTTGAATTCTCTACTTTCTTTCTAAGATCAACAAATTTAGTTTCCAACTTATGAAATGACTCTTCCTTTTCATTTACTTGATTCTTTAGTAATTCCTCTACCCTTTTGGCTTCTTTAATTTGGGTCTTGAGATCGACATTAACTTCAAGACTTTTGATAATCTCATCATCTAGCTTCTTATTCTCTTCTATTTCATTCTTTAGTATTTTGATATCTTCTTCTTTTTCTTCTAATTGACTCTTTTTACTTTCTTCTTGTTTCTTGAGCATTTCCTGTAATTTCAAGATATGCCTTTGATTCTTTTTAAGAATTTTTTTAGTGTTATCAGAAAGATAGCTATATTCTATGTAACAATGGTCATAGTTTTATTCAAATAGAACCCATTCAATTTTCCTTTTAAGCTCTGATAGTTCTTCTTATACTTCTTCCATGGGATAACTATCGTTTGAATCTACACAAACCATCTCTAGATTTTCTTCTTCACTTGTAGAGAAATATTCAACATCATCACATTTTGAAATTTTGCAATCAGGGGTTTTTGGAGATTCTTTACCTTCATTGATCTTGATGGAATTGTCTTGAAGGTCTTCCTTTTTTCCAAAATCACCACATTTAAAATCATTGCAATTAGAGGATTTTGGAGATTCTTTGACCATAGATCCTTGGTGGAAGTGCATTGTCCCATGCTCTCTTTGATAGAACTTGAGAGTCCACTAAGAATGGTATTGAGAGCCAATGCATCATTCTTCTTTTCTTCCCTTTGAGCTTCAAACTTTGACTTGTTCTTCAAAGGAATTGATCCACCAATAGATTCTTTCCAAACACCCGCCCCTATTTCCTTCAAATGCACTTTAATTTCTATTCTCCATGTAGAATAATTTTCCTCATCAAGGATTGGAATTTCATCATCCATTTTTGTTTCCATGGATATCCTCTAAGATTGTTAAGGATTATAATGAAGGCCCTCTCTGATACCAATTTTTGGACACACTGACCACACTGAGAGGGGGGGTGAATCAGTGTAGGGCTCTTTTTCAAACTTTCATTCACAAAACTTATTAGCTAGCAAACACCAATTACTCAACACTCATTATTGTCATTTATAATCAATTGTATGTGAATGTATATCAACAACATATAACAACAACATATATCATCAATAATTCATCCCCACAAGGAACACAAATAACAAAAGTTGTATGTACAATTTTCTTTTTATTACAGACTACAATCCTTGGGTTATCAGTAACAATTGAATAGAGTTATAAATCCACAAAAGCACCAGCTCTATAATGAAATACCCAGCTTACACAACTCAACACCAAATGAGAAGAGGAATCAATCCTCAACATATACCAATCTATCAACAAGTACACGCCCTGTTAGTAGTGCATCACGCGTATGTACTACAACTTGTGTATGCCTTTGGGTTTTTTCTCTATGAAAAACTCAGATCCTTTGCAGCCTTCAGTCACATCTAATTTTCTCTTTCATTGTCCCATATGAACCATAATCAATCACAACACATCTATGCTCTCCCACATCTTACTCATGCTCCTCAACCATACAATATGAATGCTACTTAGTCATGTATAAACAACCAGTATATTATGGCAATCATATCAGTATTGAATCATAAGAGTGTTGCTCACTCTATCAATCAAGCAACATAACCATATCATAACATCCATACGAAGAATTCCTTAAGCATTCACCATATAATAAGAAATAATATTCATCAAGACAACTATGTAACCATACCAGAGTTTCTATGGCAGATATGAGCCCATGGAATGCAGATATGGAACTTGCTTTAGACTTCAAGAACCTGGCATCAACTCACACTCAAGTCTCCATGACTTCATCCAACTATACACACTCTGCCTTCTTTCAGCCCCTTTCTATGCTCTTCAAGCTATGCTCAAGAGATGATTTTCACAAGAGACTCTTGCTTCTTATTTATACTCTCCAAGTAGCTTCCTTAGAAGCATCTTCTAGGCCACTTTGTCCACATAGTCACCTATGTCCAACGTTTTTCAATTTTCCACTTGTCCATGTATCCAATAGCCACTTGACCACTTAACCCATTTTCCTCATTGTAGGGTTAACCTTCTTATAACCACTTTTCATAATTAGAAAGTTCTCCATTTACTTTATTATTTCAATAATCCTCCTTGAATTTATCACTTCACTTTATTATTTAAATAATCCTCTTTGATTTTGTCACGTCACTTTAATATCTAAGTAATCCTCTTTGAATTTGTCACTTTATTATTTAAATAAGCATCCTTGTCTTTGTCACTTCACCTTATTATTTGAATAATCCTCTTTGATTTTGTCACTTTAATTTATTATTTAAATAATCCTCTTTGACTTTGTCACTTCACTTTATTATTTAAATAATCCTCTTTGATTTTTTCACTTCACTTTATTATTTAAATAATCATCTTTGACTTTGTCACTTCACTTTATTATTTAAATAATCCTCTTCGATTTTGTCACTTCACTTTATTAAATAATCTCTTTGCAAGAACTTTGACTTCTTTGACATTTTGGGGCTTCAAGCCAACATATGAGGTTCCTCCAACTTTGTAAGGCCATAACTCTCAAACCGTGAGGAGTTATGTGACGTTCCACATACCACCGGAAATGGATTGACAAGAACTATACATCTAGGATAGTTTCACTGAAAAATTCATTGATATGCATCTCATTATTCAACAATTAAGCATGGGTTCTCTAACCATACTACTAGGATAACTCAACCGCAAAGCATCTTCCCGTGAAAGATTTCACCATAAGGGGAACACTTTGGAGTTCACCGCAAAGTGTCTTCCTGTGAGGGATTTCACCATAAGGGGACCACTTTGGAGCTAATCCATTTGTACAGCCATGACACGACAATAATGAGTCATCTTTACATCAATCCAACTACAACTCATTGATCCATCTTCATCTATGCATACAACTATGAATCCTCTTGACATCAATCCATTGACATCAAGGTCAATACATGATCCATCAATCACTACATCAATATACTATGACAAGACATTGTTCCTTTGAAATCAATCCTTTGGCATCAATGAAAACATCATCCAAATCAAACATATTCTTCAGTGATCATGAAACCCTTCAACTACTTTGAGTGGAAGCCCAAGATAAAGATTATACTTCACATCAAGGGTTTGTATAGGGCCACCATGGGGACTAAGGTTGAGCCTAATTCATCCATAGGGAAATAAAAATAATTCAACAGAATGGATTAATCCTATGGGATTTTTTTCTTTAGCATCTCTCTGGATATCCTCTTCCATGTTGATACTTGCAAGAATCCTAACGATGTTTGGACAGAGTTGAAGGATTTTCTAGGAAAGCAAGACAATCTAAGAGGTCATCCTCTAGAGAATGATCTACATGCATTGAATCCAAGAGATTTCGAGAACCTACATGACTACTTCTGTAAGTTTAAAAATTTGCTTTCTCATGTTAGGGCTTGTGGAATTGATAAGAAAGATGAACAATTAATATTTTCAATTCTAACCAAACTAGGAACATAGCATTTTGTCCACACTTCTTCTTTGCATACTACCAAGTTAGCGATGGGGTCTACATGGAAGATTACATCCCTCGATGAATTCATGGAGTCACTTATCCATGAGTAGACAAATATCATCCAAAAAGGGGCACTCAAGAGTTCCAATCCCCATGCACTTACAAATCAAGGAAGTTCAAAGAAGAATAAGCAGAAGAACAAGGGTACGAAGGACCAAGAAAAGAAGAAAGAAGGTAGAAAAAGTCCACAAATGAGATTTCATGTTCCAAGGAATAAAAGAGAAACAAGGACAAGACCAAGTGTTCCCACTACAATAGTGGGTTCGATCCTGAGATTTATTTCATGAAAAAGAACATAGATCTAATGCCACACTCACTTGGGCAACATCATCTCGAGGATTGTATTCTAGATAATGCAAGGTAAACTCCATCGGACAAACCATATCATAAAGAGGTAATGGTAATGAATTACTTTCTATTTCATCTTCTCCTAATTCTTGGGTTCTACCCATCACATGGCCTCATCGGATAGACTTTTTTTATACGTAGAGACTTATTCCAGGCCACCAATCTTCATGAGAGATGGTTCTCCTATTGAGGTTTGTGATAGGGGTATAGTTGATCTAGATCATGGATGATTTTAGGATGTAATTCATGTTCCAAATATTTCATTGAATATTCTCACCATCTATCATATCACTCATTCAGCTTTAGGGAAGAAGGTCGAGTTCACTCTGGACTTAGTTATTATTTTTGACTTGTCAGATTGTTCAAAGATTGTTGTTGGTGAGGTTAATCACAATTCCAAGTTGTACACATTCTCTCAATTTATTCATAAATATTATTATGAATATATTCTAATGCATGCTAACATAGAGTACATTGAGAGGAGTGTTAAGTTTGTAAGTTCCTTCACAGGTACTTCTAGAGCAGTCCACACCTCCATATCCACCGCCACTACTTGCGGAACTTCATGAGACTTCTTCCATTCAAATTTATGATAAGATATATGAATATGATATTTCTGATATTTCTTATCAAAATCAATAATTTTCAGTTCCTGATCATCTACCACAATGGGCACAACACACTCTTCAGGTAGTAGGTGATCTAGTGGGTGATCCCACCAATCCATGGAGAACAAGATCTGAGTTTGTGGAGCCTATGCAAGATCTTACTTCCATGGATCCCTTTCTTCCTTTTTATTGTTATATGGTAATTGGATCATACCCTCAGCCTTATGCATAGGCTAAAAGTAACCCCCATAGGGAGGCAACTATGAAAGAGGAGTACAATTCCCTGATGGATAACATCACATGGGAGTTGGTTCCTCTACCTTCCAACATGAATCTTGTTATATGTAAGTGGATTTTCAAGAAAAATATAGTTTCTAGTAGATACAATAAAAATTATAAGGCTTGGTTAGTATCTATAGGTTTCTCATAGGTACAAGGCATTGACTATTAGGAGACCTTTGCACCAGTTGCCAAGATTGATTCCATTCAGTTAGCTCTAGTATCGCAGTAGCTAGAAAATTAGAGGTACACCATATGAATGTGAATATTGCATTCTTAAATGAATATTTTAATGAGGAAATATATATGAAGTAGACAGAGGGATATGTTGAGGATCCATCACTAGTTTTCAGGTTGAGGAAGTCACTATACAGACTCAAGCAAGCACCTTGGGCATGGTATGCTAAAATGGACTCTTATCTGATCTCTAGAGGTTTTCTTAGATGTATATCAGATCCTAATGTGTGTATGATGGGGAACACATTCACTTATACTAATAGTTATATATGTAGATGATTTACTCATCACGGGGAGCTCAACCTCCTCCATTGTTGTAGTGAATACTGCTTTGCATGACAGGTTTTCTACGACATATATGGGGAAATTACATTACTTCATTGGTCTTGAAATAAACAAGAATGATTTAGGAATCAATATGTGTTATTCCAAATATGCTAGATATCTACTTGATAGGTTTCATATGACAGATTGCAAGGCAACTCCAACACCCTTTCAATTAAAGGTTAGACTAGAGGATGTTGTTGCATCACCTTGGTTGATTGTACTAGATATTGATAGTTGGTGGGGATTATTCTCTACCTTACACACTCTCTAGAAGACATCTCTTATGTAGTTGGATTATTTTTTAGGTATATGCATGAGCCATATGAGCTTCACTAGAAGAAAACAAAGAGGATTCACATATATGTAAAGGGGACTAACAACTTTGTTATACACTATGTAGTAGGATCTTCCTCAGATCTTGTTAGTTACACAGACTCAGATTGGGTAGGCGATAACACTAATCGCAAGTCCAGTTTAGGATATATCCTCTACCTTGAATCATGATCTATCTGTTGGTCAAGTAAGAAGCAATCAACAATTGTTTTATCATCAACAAAGGCAGAGTACAAGGGTGTGGTGAATGTTACTACTTAGGATATGTGGTTGCAACACTTTCTTACAGAATTAGGAGTTCATTTTTATCATCCAACAAATATATATAATAAGAGTACTCTCAAGTTATGTAGAGACCCATTTCAGAGGCAATGAATGAAACACATCAAGGTTCATATGCACTTTGTTCAAGGATAGATTCAGGATGGATTCATTGATATGCAGTTTCGCCAATGTTCAAAGTAGGTGGTAGACATATTCACAAAGTCTTTTATTGAAAAACAAATTTCTCATCGAGGGACATTTTAGGAGTGAAGGATACATCATCTTAGCAACTAAACATGTTAGCATTCTTTTCTTCTTAGCAACTTGTTTTGAAGGGGGGGGTTTGTTACCACTGGGTTTTCCCTTTTTACCTCACTTTTATTCAGTAGTTATGAATGTATAATTGTACATGAGTACCTAAAATGGATTCAAATTTATGTGACTCATCATTGTGCACACCCTGGTTGTGTTTCACGGGGGTTTTGGGGTACATGCTCAACTACATACTCAGTGACATACTCATTTTTTCATTTTTCCACTTTCTCAGGAAGGATGCTATTTATATCACTACATAAGTCTAGAATGACTACCATACCTATCTTGACTATTCTTGATCATGTCTTTTTTTAGCAGGTGACCAAAACCCTAGCAAATTATTTTTGGTATTTTCTATTTTTAGTAAGTCTGCCATGCAGTAGCCACTTTGCAGTGATTGGGTAGTGATTGGAAAAGTGACATGCAACCTAATGCACATTTTTTATAGCTATTAATGACCTTATAAGCAAGTGCAAACTAGCCCTCTCACACTTGGAGTTAACTCATTTCACTTATTTAGTGACTTTCCATATATAGGAAATTCTCACTCAATTAGGACTTTAGTTCCATTTTTGGACTCTAGTATTATTACAGGATATTTTTTCTATTGTGGAATGCATGATGAGCTCATGTAGAGTTCTCACTTGAGTTCACACCACATATTTGACCTTTTATTATTTTAAGCATCTTTTGACTTTAGTTAACTATTGCTAGTAGCAGTGGTTTCTTTTCAATTTGAGAATGCAGATGGAAGCCCCAACCTAGTGTGCATTAATCCTCTTGTGGAGAGTCCTATTTATTTTACTCATGATCAAGGATTAATACATGGTGATTCGAGTTGATTTCTTAGTCTCTTATGTGTGGATATTGATTCTATTTTTCTCTCTCCTCTCTCTTTTTTGCAATTAGCTAGTGTAGTATTTCCTTCTCACAATTAGGTCTTGGATTGTGGTTTAATCCTACAAGATATACCTTGTGCCTACCAGAGAAGGCATATTGATGTAGCATAAATCAATGTAAACCATCTCTAAAAGGTATTTTTATCGCCATGCTTTGCTAAAGTCAAAAGGTGTTTGATGATGCCTTTGAAGCACACATTCTTTAGAGACTTCATCAGGGAGGGGAACTTTAGGTAAAACAACAACCATTTTCCGAGTTACCATCAATTACAGACTTTGAAAATTCATATGTTCGATTCGTTCATGCCAATTTTGACTTCACTCATTAGTGTGAGAAACAAGAGTAGTTTGTTCAGAGTCAGGTCAAGTCGTGTCATAGAAATTAAAAAAAATGTCCTTCAGGTCGAGAAACCCTCCAGAATTGATTGATGTTTCTTCAAATCTTTAGCAAGAAAATGATATGGAAAAAACTCCACAATATTACATGTTTCTGTTAACTGAGAAACAAACAATAAATTGGCACGAAACTTTGGCACACCCACATCGATAGGAAACATCACTCTGACTCACAATGTTGAGAGAAAAATCATCCACAATGTAAATATTCCTCTTATAGGCTTCATTCAATGAGGTGAAAAAGGAAGCATCCTTAGCCATATGATGAGTGGACCCAGAGTCAACTACCTATTGATGAGTGCACCCATCCCTAGTTTGACTTGGAAGGTTGTTGGCCCTCGACCAAGTTTTGAGGATCCTTGTTCATGTTTGACCTACTTTTGGGACTTCGACAGGCTGTCGAAGGAAGAGCACAAGTCGAAGCGGAGATCGCGGGATATCGACCCCTTGTTTAGGGATTTTTGGGTTTTGGGATTCTGTAACAGGTATGGGAATGTTCTCCCATGGGCTTTTCCCATGTTTAGGCCCATTTTGTAATGTATAAATAGATGTCTAGGCAATGTAAGAAGTAGCTACTAGACACTAGAGCTAAGTGCTAATGAGCAGAGTGCAAATAGTCTTGAATGCTTTGTGCATACTGTGTGAGACTTGCAAGGCTAAGTGCAAGTGACTGTGTAAAGGCGTGTGCTGTGACCTAGCTTGAGGAAGGAGGATTTGACAGAGTGCACATAGATCTCTTGTCCTATGCTGAGTAGGATCTTGTGGCTCTGTGCATGTAGAAGATTAAATGAAAATAATAAAAGAGAAGAAGAGTTGGTGGACGTAGCCCCAGGCTAGGTTGAACCACGTATATCCTGTGTTTCTATGCTTTGTGCAATGTATTGATGTGTTTATGTGTTTACTTGCTTAAGTGTTTTGATATAGATGAATGATAGATAGATATGTTGATGCCTTGTGATTAATAATATGGATGAATGCTAGATCTAACCCATGTGAATGTGCTTAGTGCTTGAATATGCTAGATCTAGGTGAATACTGTGATGCTCTATAATTAGGGTTTTAACTACGAAGTATATATTGGTTAAATACTAATGAACTGTAACTGCTAAGTGCTCTGTTAAGGTGTTGTAATCACAGATTGGTGTCCCAGCTAAGGTTGCAGACACTGGAGTCTTGCAACCACCCTTGCCTCTACCTCAGGTGAGACTTCATCTGCTTCGTAGGCATTGCCGAAAGGGTCGGTAGTTAGGGTTTTGTTCATGCACTCTTGAGCATTGAACCCTAGGTTTTCCCCTGTGCCAACAAATGGTTTCATTGTTGGGACTTGAAATTGTGATTGCTGGGAACTGATAGAAAAGAGAAAGCTCTGCGGGTAGATCTGTTGCCCTAGTGCACAATATTCTACTTGAATTTTGAAGCTCTGTTCTAAGAAGAGAAGTCAGATCTGAAGAAAAGAGGTAAGATCTGAAGGCTTTGTGCTTTGTTAAAGGTAAGAACAGTGAAAAGTTTTGATTGAAAAAGGAAAGATAAGTGGAAATTTTTGTTTCAAAAGTATGGATCTAGGTATGTTTGATAAATTTTGTCCTAGCTTGAAAAGTAGGGTACAACTAGAAGAGAGAAGGTTTGATATGAGTAGATCTGATAGAAATAATGAAAGATATGTTATTCCTATGCATAGAAAGAATGTTTGGACTAACAAATGGCTGCAGGAACCTAGAAAGAATTTTTTGTAGGTTAGCTACTATGACCCTAGTGCGCAGTACAAGAAAGACTGGGGATCATTTAAAAGGAAAATAATATTAACCCTTTGTTATAATTGTAGAAGACTGAGACTTCTTTCTAAGGAATGCCTTGGTAAAAAACCTAGTTGTCTTTGTTGTCAAGCTATGGATCATGAATTTTTGGATTTCCCTAGAATGATTGCTAAGGTTGAAAGAATGAATATGAGACAAGAAAACCCCGAGGAAGATCAAGAAACTAAGACCATGGCAGAACCCCAGAAAGAATCAGAGAATTTATTGCTACAAATGAAAGACACCCTAAATGATCACAGAAATATCAAGTTATCAGAGATATTCAAAGAAAAAGAGTGCATAGAAACAAGAATAGGAGACTTCGACATTGATTGTGTTATGGATGAGGAAACACAGGTGAATATCATGATAGAAAGAACTTGGGAAATTTTGGGAAATCCTACTATGATTCCTTCATTAGGAGGAATAGGATTATTTAGAGGAAAACTGATAACCCTATGTGGAAGACTTACCCAGACATCTATGAGTGCTCATGGAACTTCGAAAGAGGAAGAATTTGAGGTTGTTAAATTTATTGAGAACAATGCCCCATTTTCTATGTTATTAGGAAGACCTTGAATTGAGAGAAATCAGACCAGAAGAGAGGAAGAGGAAGCCCTAGAATAGAAGAAGCAAGAATTAAAATATTTCATGACTAGGAGGATAGCGCACTTGATTGAAGAACAAGGGAATAGATCAAAGTTGTTCAGAACCAGAAACCAAGATGTCAAATTTGAAAGAACACAAGAAGACTCACCAAAGAGTAGAGCACCTACCCCAAACATAGAAGAAGTATTACTCTCTAACCCTATGAAAGAATCTCAACAGCGTGAAGTTACTATGCTAAAAGGAGATAAGAATCAGAATGGAAAGAGGAATACCAAAAAGAAGATTATAGGGAAGAAGGCTAGAAATCTCAGTAAGAAGAGAGAGAAGATAGAAAAGTTGCAGAATGTTCTAGAAGGGACTTCGCAGAAGGAAGGTTTGCAAAACTAGAACTTTGCTGAGATATCAGAACAACACAACCTAGCACTTTGCCACAATGGAGAAATATAACTATTGGAGGCCTTATGACCATTAGATTGACACCCTTAATGGTTATAACAACAGTTATGGCTAGAAATCTCACCATCATATCATTGGGACCATGTCGTAACGGACATAACTGCATTGATGAAGGCCTCTTGTCTATTGGAGAAGATTCATTACACCGGTGTCTACTTGTTGCATCGACTGTTGCACCGGAAACACTTTTTCCAATTGTATCCGAGCCAACAAGAGAACTCATTGCTACCGCACTATGTTTATTGAGATTGACACCTGTTATATTGATATGAGCACTCATTCATCCACCTGAGTTATTCGATCTAAGAATGCATGTCATACGAGATCAACGTCGCAGAGAAATTCGTTGAAGAAGTTCTAATCGACCTTATGGTAGAGAGAGTGATGTCCACAAGAGTTCAAGCTTCATCGACGCAAGGATTGCAAGCCTCCTCTTCATCGACATTGTAGATGAGAAAAGAACCAAGCACAGAGATGACTTAGCAAATTTGAAGTTAATCCCATCCATCCTACCTGATTACATCCCACCTCTAGCTGGCATGGTGAATCGTGACAGTGTCCTGAGGGACTTCAACTACACAGTCATCACGACGTACCTCCATAAAGGGATACGTGCAGTCAGACCGTAGTTGGAGAGGAATCCAGCCTTGAAGGTCAGTGACTATAATCTAGGGAAATGCAGGACCTACGACATGCTTGCGCCTCACAAGTACTTGAATAAGATGAAGGGAAAGAGATCGAAGATCATTCCCCAGCCATGGACCATAAACATCGTGCAGTCCACTATCCTTAACGTCATGAAAATTCCACACTTTGGAAGGCAACAGGAGGTAAACGCGTGCGTTAAGATCCTATTGTCGTGCTTCCACGACGGTTATTTATGGTTAGACAAGTGTATTACCATTGATCCACTGTTGATCCATAGGGTCATTAGATTGAGCATGCAGGGACCCGACCCACAAGACTTCTACCCATGCAAGGTTGCAGATCGTGCCCTGGCATAGAGGATTAAAGACATCTATGACAATGTAGAGAAGGGGACGTGAATCTACAAGGTAGCCTCCATTCAGAATGGTGTAGTGCACCTTGATTTCTAGTTGATTGTTGGTAATCTAGTCCAAAAGAATAGACCCACGTAGGTCACAGGGTTTGTGGTTGACCTTGCAAGAAAGTGCGTGGAGGGATTACAGATGAACTGGGCGAAGTACTTAGTCAACCAGCTAGAATTCGATTGCCTTGAAGCTCAGGATCAGGGCTACGAGTTCCACTTTAGCTTGTTGTTGATCCTCATCATGTTTACAGCTTGGGAGATGCCGAAAGGTGTGACCTTCTTGGAAATTGAGTCGTTCGAACCACTTGCTGCGAAGTTCACCATGCTCTGGTACTCGATTGACATGGGAAAACAGTGGAAGTCGAATGTAGTATTCCATACCTACTACCTGCAGCTGAAAAGGGCCATCGAATCATTACCTCGGATGATGCTGAACACTCTGGACAGGTTTAGACCCCTCATGAAGTTTTGCGTAGATATGCATTTCATATATATCATCATGCGTGTAGATGAGAATAAATAATATCTTCAGTCATACTATAAGCTCACTGAGGAGGACTTGGAAGAAATCACTAAGCAATGGTCGGTAGAGTTCCTTATACCAGTTGTTAATGCAGAATTGTCTGACCCAAACCTCATTGGAAGCCCGGTAGTTACCCGCGAGGAATATAATGCACCCAACAATAGCATAAGGAAGAAGAAAGAATATGTACAGGAACTGAGCAGCGCCTCAAAAGAAACTGCCTTAGATTCACCTGGAGGAAGACGAGGTGAAGAAGTGGACAAAGAGGATAAATAAGAAAAATAACGGGAAGAAGATCAGCAGGAGCAAGGCAAAGTAACCCCACCACAAAACCCCCTTGATGATGCAGATCCATTGAGTAAAAGGAAGGTTTCTCCCACGAAACCTACATCGTGGAATAAATCCAAAGAAAGAAAGCCAAAGCTTCATACTGTACTCATGCTCAATGACTTCGATTTCATCATCACATCCGTATCAGATGCTTCGCAAGACATTTTTCAGAACAACGAAGCCAAGCAAGAAGCCTTGTATGACAAAATTGCGACAGATCTGAAAGGGGTACAACAGGCCCTTCATTTCAACCGCGTAGTATCCACTACGACCCCAGCATCAGAAGCACCATAGTTGGTATATGAACCTACTGAACTCCTTACACTAGTTGATGTGACCAAAGCTCGCCTTCATCGCACACAGGAAGAAACAGAATAGGCCACAGAGGCCCTAAAGCAAGTGCAAGAAGTAGTCATAGAGCAACGTCGAGTTGCACAGCAGGAGAAGGTTTCCTTCCAAACTAAGTTTGAAGAGGAGAAAATACAAATCCAACAAGAGAAAGAGAAGTTTCTCGCAAAGTAGATCGGAGTCAAATAAGAAGTCAACAGATCACTTCACTCTATGATAGGCTTAGATCCATAAGAGGAAGAGCCAGTAGATCAACAAGTAGCACAGCTTGAGGAAGATATCCAGTAGTTTCAATAGAGAATCACAGATCTAGAGCTACAAATAGCGCCCAACACTCCGCAGGATGTACGATATCAAGGAGAAGAAACTGCCTGAAGCATAGTTGAGAGAATCAAGGCCCTTGCCATGGAATGTAAACATTTAAGTGATCGCAGTGAAACTCACTGAGGATCCCAAATTGAAGGCACTAGAGTCACAGTTCCAGGTTGCAAAGCATCAAGCAGAAACAGTACAGGTGCAGTTGAAGCCCCTGTCAGCAGTCGAGAGGATGAAGCAATCCCAAGAACAATGCACTTCTCAACAGTAGGTCCACACCATTCAGATCAAAGTCATGGAAGTGACTCAGAGACTCCAACCAATTCAGGACGAAGCTTGCCAACTATTTGAGGAAATTGAAGGCCGAGGAGTAGAACTGGAGCAATTAGTCACTAAAGTTGAACAACGCTTAGAGGGACCTGTCAACAAAGTAGTTATCCAAGATTTCATTGAGCAAGAGGCCTTGGTGCAGCAACAGGTCGAAGCAGCTCAAGCCAAGCTTGAGGATTTTGAAGCAAAGATACCCAGATCAGAGTGACTCGGGATGAGTCACAGGTGAGTGTTGGGGGCCTGTTATCCCTCGACCAAGTTTTGAGGATCCTTGGTCATGTTTGAGCTACTTTTGGGACTTCGACAGGCTGTCGAAGGCAGAGCACAAGTCAAAGTGGAGATCACGGGATCTCGACCCCTTGTTTAGGGATTTTTGGGTTTTGGGATTATGTAACGAGTATGGGGATGTCGGCCCATGGGCTCTACCCATGTTTAGGCCCATTTTGTAATGTATAAATAGATTTCTAGGTGATGCAAGAAGTAGCTACTAGACACTAGAGCTAAGTGCTAATGAGCTGAGTGCGAATAGTCTTGAATGCTTTATGCATACTATGTGAGACTTGCAAGGCTAAGTGCAAGTGACTCTAAGAGATTGTGTAAAAGTGTGTGTTGTGATCTATCTCAAGGAAGGAGGATATGGTGGAGTGCACACATATCTCATGTCCTATGCAGATTCGGATCTTGTGGCTCTGTGCATGTAGAATATTGACCAAAGATAATAAAAGAGAAGAAGAGTTGGTGGACGTAGCCCCAACTTGGGGTGAACCATGTATATCATGTGTTGTTATGCTTTGTGCGATGTATTTATGTGTTTATGTGTTTACTTTCTTAAGTGTTTTGATATAGATGAATAATAGATAGATCTGTTGATGCTTTTCTCTTAATAATATGGATGAAAGCTAGATATAGCCTATGTGAATGTGCTTAGTGCTTGAATATGCTAGATCTGGGTGAATATTGTGATGCTCTGTAATTAGGGTTTTATCTGAGAAGTAGATACTGGTTAAATATTGATGAACTGTAATTGTTAAGTGGTCTGTTAAGGTGTTGTAATCAAAGATCGGTGTCCCAGCTAAGGTTGGAGACATTGGAGTCATGCAACCACCCCTGCCTCTACCTCGGGTGAGACTTCATTTGCTTTGCAGGTGTTGCTGAAAGGGTTGGTAGTTAGGGTTTTTTTGGTGTGCTCTTGAGCGTTGAACCCTGGGTCTACCCCTGTGCCAAAAAAGGTGAAATTATCAGTGGGTCAGGGAACAAGAACACGTCTCAAGGCATTTAACCTTAACCTCTAAATAATATATCTTCTTATAGCATACCTTCTCCACATGTCCAATCTTTCCACACTACTGAAATGTCTTTTTATTTCAAATTTGATGGGTGTTGGACATTTGGGAAGACCCCGGTTCTGATCTCAAAGGTTTCCAAGAAAACCCTCAAACTATCGGCCCTCCTGGTAAACCAAAAGGAAACACTACGCACAAAGTTGATTTGGATTATTTTTGACACGAAATGAGAGCAGAGATATAATAAAGAATTGCACAGAGATATCGTGGATATCCAATAATATAATAGAAATGTATTAGATATGCAACCATAAAAACATAGATACAGTAATACACAATTTTCTATTAATGAGCGAAAATGTACAAAGACTATAATATGCAGAGTGAAAGGCTCACTAGAATGGTGGCAACTTATCTCTAAGAAGAGATGTGATGGCTATTCACATCCATAAGAAGATTATTATTACAATGAGGCTCTAAGGGCCTTTTTAACATAAGGAAAATTCAAAACCCTAACCCTGGAAGATGAAAATCCAAAAGGTTTGCAGGCCCCGATGGAGGTAGTTGATATGTCAACTTCCCAGGGGCGTAACTTTTTCATACGATCTCCATTTGGGGTGCTCGATACCTCGTTAGAAATATCTATCCAAGGACTACAACTTTTGTGTTAGCAACATCGAAGGAACTTCCATGTTGCTCCCCGTTTTCCCAAAAAATGTCGTTTAGAGCCTCAAAACGACTCCGGAAGTTCAGGACCCGAAAAAACTACTAAAAATAGTAAACTACCAAAACTGCGAGAAAATTGTTTTGAGCCAGTTAGAAAAGGTGGGTGGCCACTGATATCCACCTGGATCAAGAGTGCACAACAAAATCTCACTCAAAATAGATTATGGGGTACTACAGGACTCAAATGTCTGCAATTATGGAAGGAGTTGGGAATGTGATGTGTGTATTCTTCTTATGCATCATATTTATTACTCATTCATCTAGATCTATTATTCATTCATCAAGGAAACCATGCATGCATGTTGCGTGGTGCAATAATCTAAGCTAAACATCCATTCTTTAACTCATAAATAGAAGAAAAAATAAAATAACCATTCACACCCATTAACAAAGCACGGTTACCATGGTTCACTCCCCCTAGGGCTACATCCACAAATTTTTGGATCTTCTACTCTTTTATTCGACATTATTCAAAGACAACGCTACGCGTACTACATTCTCAATGATTAAAACCAAAAACTATGACAATATCAATCTGTGAGGTGGACTAGACCACACCAAGCTCTACAACCTGTGACCTAACCCTAAAAAACCCACTCTTCTCCTAATCACTCAATCATTCACCATTTTTTCCTACTCTCTAGCTCATTAATCAACATCTACTAGAGCGCCTAGGCATTTATTTATACTAATCTATTGGCTCATACCGATTACAATAATATCAAAAACCCTAACCCTAATGTGGCTAGGTTTGTTTGCATGTGCATCACACTGCTTTTCCTCGGTCTTCGACATGTTGCTTTTCATCCATATTCAACATGCTTCTTTTCTTCAATATATGGTGCGCACTCCAAAATTGGATTTTCTCCTCAAAATAGGCCTGCGACAACAATCCCCCAATACTAACATATGGCTCATCCCGAGTCACTTAGGCGGTGTGCGCTCTCTGCACAACCTTCTCCAAATTGTGGAACTTTCCTACTAGTTCATCCCCTTTTTCTTTCTCCTACGTAACTTTCTTTGTTAGAACCTCTACCATCTGCACTTTAATATGTTGCTTCAATAACTATGTGCTCTCTTTATGAGCATGTTCCATCCTTGTATTTTCTACCTCTAGTTTTGCAATTATTTTCCCAGTCTTTAGTTCCATCTGGAGGTTTTTCATCTCCTGCATGCCTTTCAACCTTTCAATGATTCTCATTGCCTTCTGTCAGTGCTTCAAATCCTACATTGTAGCATTGACTTGTTCTTTTTTTAATCTAATTGTTGGACCTTTTCGTCTTCCTCAATACTATTCCATATTTGCGTAGTCCTGTCAAAGAGTTCTATGACTTCCTTCGCTTCCCTTGCAATCATTATTGTGTGTATTGTTTCCTGTTTTTCTCTCTTGACCGTGACTTCAGTAGGGGTTGTAGGTTTAAGTTTTTACTTTAGTTCCTCTATCTCCTACCTATACCCCTCAACTGTCTACATGATGATCTATATCTTTTCTTTTGTGCTTCTCTCTATTGCCTGCACACTGTCTAGAATCATTTTGAAGACTTCCTACAGTTTATTTGCTAGGTTATCTGCATGCTTCTTCTCTTCCTACTTCTCCATATTGAATTTCTCTATTTTCAGTTGTAGAATTTCCTTAACATCCTTGGCGACTTCCAGTTCTATCACATCATCCCTGGCCCATGATTGTAACTCATGTGTGACGCTGACTTGCAATATGTACACGCTGACTTGCAATATGTACAATGCTTTCATTGGTATTGTTACTAAAACCAACTCCAATTGTTCCAAGTATTTTAGCAGCTTCTGCACTATTTCCTCCTCTATATTTAGCATGTCCTATGTAATGATGAAATTTGGACTTGTCTGCGCTATGATTTTTATTATTTCTTCATCGTTGTGTGCAGTTCTATCCTCTTCCTCTGTCGATTGCTACATTGGTCCCTTTCCTTTATCCTATTTTTGTATGTCTTGTATCCGTTCCAGGACCTGTCTAACCTCCATCAAGTCCTGCATTATTCTTTCCCTTTGGTTCTCGGCCTCCTCATATTCTTTAGCGACGTGGTCTTGAAATTTCTCTTCTATCAACTCTACATCATCTTCGGTAATTGTGTACTCCGATATGTCCTTATGTTCCTTGGCTTTCTTGCAAGACCCCTTATTTGTATGATCAGAATTTTGGGTGACCTTGCATCTATTGGGACTGTCGTCATTGGAGTTTATTTTTCTGTTGTGTCCCACCCTTCTTGTTATTCCTATGCGGGGACATTTTCCTTCTTCCCTATTTTCCCATTCATATTTAGTGCGTTGTCCTTTTTTTGTGTCGTTGGATTAGGATTTGGCTTCTTCTTCCGAGGTAGTTTATTTGCGGCTGTGCTTCCTCCTGTTTCTTTAGTGCCTTGCATCGTCATTTTTATGTCTCTTGCAGATGTCTGTGACGGGACTACTTCAATTTCCTTATCCTTGGGTAGATATTTGGTTATAACTAGGACTTTCCAGTCATCCTCCAAGTCCTTGATCGCCCAATCTACTTCTTCTATGTTGACACATTATCAAAGTTACAACCACTCTTTCTTTAGATCACTGCACACCTAGATCCATATATTGTGTCTATTGACTTTTAACTTAGATATCCCCTGGTACTGCACGACCACCTCTGGAGTTATCCTCCAACTACTAGCTATCTTCTCCTTCATTTCATTCAGGTACAGTGTGAAGGTGCTATCATTTTCGCTTCTCTGTTTAGGGTCTGAAGTGTTCCCTAAGGTCATATACTGCATTGCACGAAACTTTCCCACTATGTCAAAGAAGTGAGATTAGGTAGGTTCCCCCCATCCTATGATCCCTATCAATACTATCAACCATGAGTATTGGAATTCGGTCCTGAAGTCTTGTGTGCCTTTGCAGTCATCCAGGAAAAAAATTAGCAAGTAAGGAGCACATCTTAACATGGTTCATTTTTCACAATGCACTCCTATTTCTATGACTCCCGCGGGGACCTCCTCCTTGTGACATTTCTGAAGGAGTTTTCATTCCATAAATTTTGTTGCCAGCCTGGTTGTTGGTTCACTGATCCTCTTAATGATTATTCCTCATGACCCTCTCTCTGTCTTGTAGGTATTTTTCATTTCCTCTGCGAGTGTCTTCTCCTTTTTTTTATCTTCCAAGTACTACGTGGGATTCTCTCCATCTAATGTAATTCCTGTGATAAATTCAATTACATCCACATCGATGGACATCATCTTGTCCATCCACAAAAATCCCCCATGGAGAAATGATAGTAACTACTTGACGCAGTTGTTCACATATTTCCCTTTACCTAAGTGGGGAATCTCGAGAAAATTCATTATACATGTGTTGTACATCCCTGCTATCCATTCTGCAATCTAAAACACTAGAGCTCATAGTTTCCCTGTGCTTAGACTTTCTATGTAAACCTGTTGTGTGAATCCTGGGAATTTTTTAGTGTTAGACACATCATGGTATGCATATCTTAGTCTATCAACGCATCCCAACAATCCTGCAGTGGCATGTACCCCTTCTAGAATGCATGGTAATACTATGAGTACCTTGAGCTTCTTACATGAGGATCTTTGAATGGATTGTTTCCCTTTCTTCTTTGTTGGTGCACTAGATGGCACAACCTCTTGTTCCTCTTCTTCCACGCCATACTCTTGTTGTCCTGTTATATCCTCAATTTGTACCTCTTGTTACTGCATGGTCCCTACCATTGGTTGTGACCCTGGCCCCTCGGATTCAATTCTCTCAGTATCGATGCCATTGGTTTGGTGGGAGGCTTCGACCCTAGGTTGTTTCCTCGGGGTTTTTGAAACATAAGGGTTTTATTCCTCCGCACTACTCTGCCGATCAATATCAATCCTTACTTTTGTAGGAGATTTCTCCTCCTCCTGCACGATTTTGGCGCTCAATGGTTTGTCCTATGGTGAAGGAATGTCATCGAAATCGACCACTCCCTTTGGCTTTCTATGAACTTTTTCTTCCCATACAGGTTCCTGCGGTGACCTGGTGCTTCTTTGGGTTTTTCTTGCCTCTTTTCTCAGTGCTCTGACTTTTGGTGGTGCTATCCTGCATAAATATTCCCACTATTGTTGAAATCCTCCTGCTAATGTCTTCAGAATCATCTGTTCGTTGCTCATATTTGTGCTCCTTAGCTCTGTGTATGCTCAAATTCACAATGAGAATTGTGTGGCACACTTTCCAGTTATATAAGATCTCTCATAAATGTCGTAAATCTTCTCATAGATGTTTTCTTTATTTTCATAAATGTTCTAAAGATTCTTCGACACACTTCCTTAAGTTTCGTAAATGTTAGATTTGCACCTTATTTTTCCAATGACCAGTTTTTCTTTTCTGACCATTGTCTCCTTTCCCAGTGCACTGCAAATTTATGTGGTGATTCTTCCTTGACACACTGTGTTTTCTTTCTGTTAGTTATATCCTGCACACAGTATCGTAGGTTCTTGTTGCCTAGTTTTTCTGTCTCATGCGCACTACTTTTTCCTACTCATTTTGAATTTTTCATCTTTTTCTACTTTTTATGTCTTTTTGTAATGTTTCTTTCCTAACTTCTACTATAGTACACTATACACAAGGCTTCCTCACTTCATTGTAGCTACTGAGAATTAGTAGGTCGAATGTCTCTATACAGTTTGAACCGACTACCATTCACCAGACCTTGTATTTATTTTCCTGTCAAGTCCTTTAGCTACACAGATCCTCCATCTGTGACATACTTCACCTCATATGACCCTAGCCAATGCATTCTAAACTTACCTGGATGTTACAAATATTTTTTTTCATAGAGGAGAACTAGATCTCCCTCCTTAAAGATCTTCCTTTTTATGTGTATGTCATGCCATGATTTTTCCCTTGCTTTCTGCACCTCTTGGTGGAATCCTTCCATAATTTTGTTTTCTTCAAGTTCCATAAGTTGACTTAACCTTTCTTGTACTGCACCTCTTTCTGTCATATTTATGATTACTGCAACGTGCTGACTGGGTACCAAAAATTCTAATGGCACCATTTCTTCTTGTCCATACACCATTCTGAATGGTGTCTTCTCTGTCAACGTCTTGCATGTAGTATTGTATGCCCACAATACTGCTAGTATTTTTAAATCCCAATCATCTTTGTTAACATTGAAAATCTTTGTCAAGGCATTCTCTAAAATCTTGTTGAGAGCTTCTACTATCCCATTGTCTTGAGGATGATATGGTGTTCTAGTATAGACTTCAAATTCCTCAGTCATATCTTGGATGGTACTATTAATAAAACGTGTGCCTTGGTCACTCATCAAAATCTTGGGACATATGAATCTTGTAATCACTTGCTCAAATATTAAGTGTGTTGTTGTCTCTGCACTACAATCCTTGACTGGTGCTTCTTCTTCCCATCTGGTTAAATACTCTATTGTAGTAATGATGTATCTGGCTCCAAAACTTCTTGTTAGTGGATTAATAATGTCAGAAAGTTGGCTTAGGTTGATGGACAATTGGTATGGATTGTTGGTTGTCATTGATTTTAACCATTGGAGCGTGATATTGTAGATTGATGTCAACCCTTAGTGATTGATGTCAACCCCTGGAGAACGTCCGGTAGCAAATTTCGGTAGCACAAACGTTTGGGTAATGGACCAAAGATTTTTTGATGTATAATGGTATGAGTTTTAATATATTTGAAGGTAGGACTATTCTAGATGGGTATTACATGTCATGCCATTTCCGGTGGTATGTGGAACATCACATAACTCCTCATGATTTGAGATTTATGGCCTTACGAATTTGGAGGACCCTCATATGTTGGCTTGAAGCCCCAAAAGGTCAAAGAAGTCAAAGTGCTTGCAAAGAAGACATTATTCAAATAATAAATTGAAGTGACAAAGTCAAAGAGGATTATTTAAATAATAAATTGAAGTGAAAAATTCAAATAGGAATATTTAAATAATAAAGTGAAGTGACGAAGTCAAAGAGGATTATTTAAATATAAAGTGAAGTGACAAAGTCAAGGAGGATTATTTAAATAATAAAGTAAATGGAGAACTTTCTAATTATGGAAAGTGGTTATAAGATGGTTAACCCTAAAATGAGGAAAATGGGTTAAGTAGTCAAGTGCCTATTGGATATATGGACAAGTGGAAAATTGTACAAAGTTGGACATAGGTGACTATGTGGACAAAGTGGCCTAGAAGATGCTTCTAAGGAAGCTACTTGGAGAGTATAAATATGTAGCACCCTTCCACAGGATGCTAAGCAATTAACAATTTATATAAGAATCCATTTTTGCATTGACGTCCAATTAAGAAAAATTTATCCTCCCTGCTTAGTCGGCAACTAAGCAAATGTAATGCCCCATATTTTGACCTTAGGTAGTTAGAACATTGTTGTTTAACTAATCTTGATAATTCAAGGTTTAGCATTTGTTTGGAGTCAGTTAGACTTTGTTAGACATTGAGATGTGTACCTCTAGGCCTATTTGTATGTTGCCTGATATATGCTCATGAAAAAGATAGTTATTTGATTTATTAAACATGAAAATTAAAATGGGCAAGTTCGGTACATATATACCAATTCATGTTATATTGTGAATGTATAATAGATGCAATGCATGATGTAAATAGGAAAAACATT